>JAFFZR010024902.1:0-44376 GCA_018397195.1 Lethrus apterus | reverse complement strand
GGCGAACCCAACCCATACAAACCTAAACATTTATATCGCGAAATTTTAAAAACCGACCTTTCGAATTTCAATCACGGAACGAACTCAACCTATACAACTATATCGCGAAATTTTTAAAACAGCCCTTGGTTTGGTTTGGTTCAAATATACACAGTGTGTATATTTTTAGGATTAGGTTAAGTGTAAATGTGTATGTTTTTTTATTTTTGTGAAAGAGTAAGAGCTTGTTACTCAAATCCGCCCATACCTCTAGAGCACCGTTAATTTTATGTCAACGGTGAATGCTACCGGCCCTCTTGACTCGCAATTGAAGCGAGCCGGACACGAGAGAGTATCGAACCCGAGACTCCCACATGACAGACCACGATCCAATCAGCCAAGCCACTCCGGGCTGTAAAAAACAGCCCTTAAATATTCGTGAGATTTTTTTTCCTGAACTGTGATTTCAGAACAAATGTGAGGGATTTTTCGTTTCTAAATGTTGGCATCCCTGGTGATATGTGACGTCATTTTGTAAGTTACTTTTGAAAAAATCTTTTGTTGGACTTGAGGACGGGATTTGCTGTTTGGAATTTTCTTTTTTACTTAAGAAGGAAATTACATTTATTTTATAACAAATAATTTAAAAGTAATGTTTGGCAACGTTGGCAATACTCCAATATGGCGGGTTAATTCAAGCGATTTTCACATTTTTGAATTGTCATTTTAATGTTTTTCGGTGTTATTTTGACGGAAATGTGGTATTATTTCTAGAAATATGTGATTTGTGTCTAAATAATGACAAGAAATTTGCAAAAACATAGAAGTTTGGTATCTTTATCAAAATATTCCATATTTTATTTTTGTACATTTCATCTTATAAAACAACAAAGGGCAACGTTTACAATAGCTGCTTTCCAATCGTCATCGAAGCAGCTCCGTTTGGAACTGCACTGAACAGAACAGTACAGGTACTGATAACTTGCATCTGGAAAGTGCAATGCGCACAACTAACTAGTAAACAAACAACATAACCTTTATTTTACGCTTTGTTAAAATTTAAATTAAAATTTCAATTTAAAATTACAGAAATAGTTAAAACAGTATTTTATTAAAAATGAATAAACTGATGAAGCAATTTTTCACCAATAAAGACTCAAACGCAAAATATAAACATAACCATAACCTAACTTATTAACTGCACTGCATCTGCACCTAGTTTTAATAGGTGTTTGAGGGGAAGAGGGATTACCTGTATCTGTACTAAACGGTGCAGTTGTCAAATCAATTGGAAAGCGTTTCTACGTTTTGTACTGCACGGAGCTGTTCCCAGCGACGTTTGGAAAGCAGCTAATGTAACGTAAGTCCACTTAAGAACACTTATCCATTAAATTATCCAAATAAATTCATAATTAGGTACAATGTTTCAGGCCTGTCGTGGAGAAAAAGTCGACGATGGCGTGAGAGTTAGGGCTGACGCGTCGACAACTTACGTCCTACCAGAAATGGCCGACATTCTAGTGATGTATTCAACGTTCGATGGTTTGTGTATTCAAAATACAAAAGCTCTTCTTACCCACATCATTTACAGGTCACTACTCGTTCAGAAGTCCATCGCAAGGGTCGTGGTTCATACAAAGTCTGTGCTATCAACTTATGTCGACTGAAAATGACGGCCGTGACATCTTACAGGTACTTACTTTTGTGAACAATCAGATCGCTATTGAATATCTGAGTAATGTACCGAATTCGAAAACCTTCCATCAGAAGAAGCAAGTCGGATCTATTGTCAGTAGTCTCACGAAACTTCTTTATTTAAGTCCAAAGAATATGCTTATGTGATTAAAATTGTGGATATGATGTAATTTGATAGCACGATTTATTTAAATAATTTAAGGATTCAGTGTAATTTTAATTATTAAATACAGCACACATGCACAATTTTGAAATATACTTCTTCCATAAATGTCTTGGATTCTGTTTTAAAATTTGTTTAAAGAATTGTTTGTTTTCATGACAAATTGTCAGCCAAAAAAGATTAAAGACTGATGAAATTTTTTGCTAAAAGAATTAAAGAAACAAAGAAAAATTGCCTTACACCTGGGAGGGTAGATAGACACTTACAGATTAAGAAGAAAAATTTAATCAAAGAAAAAAAAGGATGGTCTACTAGATGAATTAAAAAAAATTTACTAAACAGCTTAAGGAATAACCCCCTGAATTTTTGCCGCATATTTAGTAAACACCTGTATATTTTTATTCACTAATAAAAAAACATAAACTATTCATAACTGAAGTGACATCAGCATTCTTATTTTTACACTTTCTAATAAAACCTCATATCTACAACTTTGCTTCTTTGTCCTTCTTTCCTAAAATATTTTTAATTGAAATTTAGATAACCGTACTTTATTTAAGTAAATAAATAAGAACAAACTTCTATAAAAGCAAGTTATTTTTTACATCAACTTGATATAAAATTTACGTACTTAACTATACAAACTTATTCAAAAAATTCTCGTCAAATTCCCTCGACATACAATTTTAAAGGTCAAACAGATTTCTTCAAGTAAATCATTTTAAGAAAAATTTGTTTCACGAGTTTATGACTACATACATGTTAGTTCTTCAATTTCTCCTCGGTATTAAAGTTTATAACATCGTCCTCCACCACCGAAGTAATGCCATTCATAATAGTGCCATTTTCAACCTCCGGTTTGTGTTTTTGCACCATACACATACCCCGTTGGTTGAATTTTCCCACCACAGGCGACAGAATTTGCACTATTTTCATGTAAAGTTATTTTCCTTTGTATTTCTTCTGTAAACAACAAAATTGAACAATTAGAAAATTTGTTTGTTAATTACATTTAATTACTTACCATTTCTACTTTTTTTGTGCATTTCTTTTACTATTTTTTTATAAGTGCTATTGGAAATGCCTGTAGCTGCCAAAGCTCGTTGCTTGAAATTTGTCAAGGGAATTTTTGGACCATTTTCCGCTTCTTCTTTCGCAAACTTGATCAGGTTTGCAATGACAGCTCTAGCCTCGCTATCTAGTTCTTTTTCTTCACCACCGATTACTTTTTTCGAAGACATTTTTTAAATCTACAAAAGAAACATATCCAACATTATAATTGTTTTATAGGAAGAAATGTATATAAAAATTTATAAATTTTCACGTAGACATAAAAACGTACTCACATAGTAATAATAATTAATCTTGGAAAAATTACAACACAATTCCATAAACGACACAGATTTTTACAATTTAAAAAAGTAAATAGCAATAAATCTATGACAAGTGTTGATCGTTAAAATTGTTATCTGTAATAAATAACGATTACTTTCAGAGTCAAGTTGCCCTCAATGTTGCCACACAAATTTTTCAATAAGATTGACAGTGATGCTAACTTATAGAGGCGAAAAATCTCTCACACTGAAAATCGCATTTCACTGAAAAAATTCTTTATCAACAATATTTTCATTTTAAAACACAAACATTTTTGCTTTATTCGTTGTATGGTTTGGGTTCGCTCCGTAATTGAAATTCAAAAATTCAAAAGGTAACGTCAATTTTTTGGAAAGATATATGCATTGTATTGTGTATAAGTTGGGTGCGCTGCGTAATTGAAATTCCTTCATAAAAATCACTTTATCTCTTTTCGAGTTAAAAATCTCAGAAGTTGGCATCACTGGGTTGACTATGTATGCCTGTGTAAGCTGTATTGCCTTTCTATCCGTTCAAGTTGATACGACAAATTAGTAGAAAGGGCGCGATATTTCCAATTTTAAGCCACTTGAAGCCTTCTTAAATTGGAATCTTTTTCCTTTCTTTTTGTTTTATGTAAAAGAATGTTTTAAATTTTCCACTTTATTCATATTCTACTCAATGCCACGTAAGCCCTGTATAAGTAGTAAATATTTTTAAAAGAAGGGTCAGCCCCTACTTACCAAAAGTTCGTTATTACAAAAAAAAAATCTAGATGGCTAAAATGTACTTTGCCGCACTAATGAGTAATCTGCATAATATTTAAATCATTTCCAACGATGTACATACCTAAACAGAAACTTCAACAAAATTCAAACTCAAAAGACAATTTTGAAGGTCATTTTTCACCATTTAAAAAATAAAACCTACATCTTTTTATTTTTCAGGTTTTTTTTTCATTTGCGCAAATTTATACCGAAATATAACAATTACTATTTAAAAATGTAATCTGTTTAAACAATCGTAAAAGCGAATGCAAACAGAGCCCAGATAACGAAAACATAAAACGCGTCCATCCCAAATCTATTAACGAGTTTAAAATCTTCCTGGAAATCGTTAAATAATATCCATATATAAAGAACAGCAGGTGTCGACAGTTGCAAGTTTTCGAAAAATGGACAAAGTTTTGTTATTTTTCGCAGTGTTAGCTGTCGTTTTTGTATGTTTTTCGTTTGCTGAACGTAAGTATCATTAATTTTAAAAAGTTTTTGAAATTTTTTTGATTCATATATTTTTATTGCGCAGCAATTGGAAGAAGCGAAAATGAAATTACGTCTTCACCGACGCTTTCGCGAATAATCAGATCCAATACAAGCCTGAGAAACTACGACTCGTTTAGTGACTTTCTGACGTTTGTTTGGCGTTCAGTCCTCGTTATTCCACTGCAATTTGTAAACTTGGGGATAAACATCCTACAGTCGCTAAATTTGTCCGACGTATTTCTGTTCAATTGGTTCTATGAATGGTTACAAAGTTTGCAAAATTATATTAACAATGTTTAAAACTGTAGAGTTTTGGAAATTTTTGAATTATTACTGTTAACGATGTAGTATTACTGTAATAAATGTGAATTTATCATCGTTTAGGCAATTTAATTAAAAACCATATATACAGGTACATACATATACAGGTCGATTTTTTTTTCATAAAAATACACATTTTTGCATAATAGTAGACTTTCAACTATCATTTGTTTTTGATTAATGACGTTATCATTTTTTTTTTAAATGGCCACCCCACACCCCATTTGTTTTCTTGATTTCTTTGATTGAGAGAAAAATAAGAAAATTTTGGTGAATATGGTGACCAACCGTACTCCTTTGGGGAGAGTTTTGAGCAAGTACTAAAAAAATCGTACTGTTATCTTTGAATTTCAATCATGGAGCGAACCCAACTCATACAATTAAGAGAATTAACGCATATATAATGCCAATGCTGAACACAAAGATAGGAGACTGTATGCCAAAATAGGAAATAGATTTAATGCTTGCAAGCTTACGCACTTTTATTTTCGTATTCCTGCTTGTGTTGTACACTAAAAACTAATACAAATTTATTTGTAGTGAACACATACCTTAATAAGTCTTTTTCATAAAATTACACAATAATGGAATAAAATACTGTGGCACATTTATAATCAAATAAACGAATGACATAAAGTATTACATTATAAAGAACATACATAATTTGGCACTATGGGGTCTAAAATCTTATGTTTTCCAACTTACGCTAACAATTTGAATGTGTCGAGAAAAAATGTCAAAGGACACAATTTCCAGATGAAGCAAAACCAAAAATACTTTTCTTAATGAATTTTGACGTTAAGAAAAGTATTTTTGTTTTCTTGAACATTTCCAATTTTTTACAAATGTTTAGGCGTCTTAAAAATGGCTTCCTCAAAAATATTTTTTCTTGCGTTTCAAATTTGCCTAAATGATTGAAGCTCGAGAAAACTAAACAGTAATCACAAGTTCGAAAACACCCAGTAAACGTTGGATGAAAAGTTTTGGCAACATTTAAAATTTAAAAAAAAAAATTTCAAAATATATGATAAAAAGTTCCTAAATATAGTGTCTTTTATAAATAAGTAACATATATAAATAATCTTCTGCTTCTTCAATCAATAACCTTTCTACCCTGCGGTGTAAGGTTCATATAAATAATACTAAAAAAAAAAACTGTAATACAGATTAGACTAGAACATTCACTTGAACAGTCGAAATATCTTAATATCGATAACACGTTTAATGCAATATAATCGCATGATCACGTTCCAAGCGCCTTTTTGCCTTTAACGGAATGATACTCATAGGATCGGCCGGAGTCGGTAAACCTGCATTGCTCGTTGCCGACTGATGATAAAACACTTCCGTTTTTCCACAGTTGTGACCGTAAATTATGCTATCATCATCTCTAAAACACAATATGTAATTCCAATTACGTTAAGATAAAAAAACCAATACCTGAGCAATATTTCTGTTAAATTATTTGCTTTAATAAAATCTCGGTGTAAATGTGTAAGAGCTCCCAATTCATAACCGCTCCAAGGTCCACCTTTTTGAACGGTATCCCAATGGGGGTTCATGCAAAGATAACTGTACGGTTCGCTATTGTCATTTTGAGAAGTTCCTCCGGGATACATTTCCAAACAATGGTGTATTTGCTTTTCCAATTTTCCTAAATTGTCGATACATATTTGCCACTACGACAAAACAATTTTAATCCATAAACAATAAAAATATACTACTGTGTAACTTAATGATTGAAGCAAATTTTGCTGAGTCATTTGTCAGCTTAATTAACTGTTTAGGTTAAGATTTCAGAAGTTTGATGCTATTAAGTTTTGATTTGTCACCAGTTTTCACATTTTAATGAAATAATTAATGCATTTCCCCCGAACCACAGCATGTGAGAATGCATTTAACTTATAGTTATTTTTTTTTTGACATTTGAGGTCACATTTGAATTTAAAAATCATGTGCAGCAACATAAAACCGCAATGTGTTGCCAACCTAACAAAAATAATCACAATTATTAAGTCATCCCGTACTTACCACACTGTTGATAATCTCCACCGATGTACAAGCTTCTTCATCGAGTAAAAGATTTACAACCATATCTTGCTGCCCGCATATAAACAAAATGACACCTTTAACCTTTTCCATTTTGTTAGGCGTACTGGGCAATTTATTGATAAAATTAGGTTTCATTGCCTTAACTTCGTAATCATTAGGCGTCATATCATAAAAACCCTTGGATCTTTCTCCCATAGCCAACGCACTAAGTTTGCTTAATAACGGTGTAAGTGGTATACTATGTTCTTTTTTTAAAACTGTCTGTTGTACATCTTTCGTTAACGATTTTAAAGGTAAAGAAAGTGATTTTCGTGATTCTTTGTTGTATTTATTTTGGATTTCTTCAGTTACATCTTTCTTTGACGGCTTCATTTCATTGTTATTTTCGTTTACGTCGTGCATTGATATATCAAAATTTTTCAGTGAGAACCACACCTCGTCGTTGTCTAAATTTCCATTCCTGTGATTGACCGGCAAGAATATATCATTGTAAATATACTGACTGTACAAGGATGAAGATATCAGTTTTCCATTTGCGGTAAATATCGGGAATGTTGGATCTGTAATTGTTTTACAATTAAATTTATTTCCGTCCACAAAATCGCTCAAAGTCAAAAGAGCACGTGGTATATCGCAAACACTTGAATATTTTTGGACAGATAAATTTTGCTCAGAAAGTATTTCAGCTTTGACGTATTCGGGTGGGTCGGAAACAGCCGACAATAATGAATTCAGCGACTCTTGCGAATTCTCACGTTCATTTTTTTTTCTCGCATCATTTTGCGGATTAATACAAATGGACATCACGTTTTGGTGTAATACTTTATTTAAGTCGGTGAGCGGTGTGGAGCAAACGCTGGTGTTGGTCAAAAAGGGAGTGCTGGCAATCGGTCTCGGCTCTTTCTGTATGTTCGGTTTTGTATCCGTCGTTTTACAGCGCAAATTCAGAAATTTCGGACGATTTTGAGATTTCGTGACGGTTACGTTTCCAATCGATGGAGAAATATCGCAGTCTTCTTCGGGCACCGTCATAAATATCAACGACTGATCTCGTTTCATCGTCAACAAGCCCGTTTCTTTTGTAAAGCTCGATTTTAATTGCCCCTACAATGAAATTAATAAGAAAAAAATACATTTTTTGAATATACAGGATGAGTTGTTTCGGATGTTTCGTATGGGGATCTCGGAAACTAGCGGAGATACAGAGACGATTAAATGGGGAAAGAATTCCAGTTTTACGAGCTCAATTTAATGAGGTTTTGTTTTTTGGAATAAATGCATGGCTCACTCGATATCTCGAAATAATTTTTTTGTTAATTTATTCGATGCCTATGGCTCTGTTATTATTAACTTTAGAAAAAAATGTGTAAAGGAAAAAGTTGTAGGTAATTACGTGCTTAATAATACTGTCTAAGCGAATTTTTTATTTAAGCTATAATTTCCGAGTTATGACACAAACTTGTGTTTTTTCCATAGTCGGCCATGACTTTATAAAAAAGGCCTTTTTCAACGTTTCTATTGATATACCACTCGACCTAGTTATTTTTATAAATAAATAAATTATGGCCATTTTATTCTTTTAATTTTCGAACTGTTCAAGTAGTACGCTATGGAAACAATTGATAGATGCACGTCGCGTTTGATAATAAAATTCAAATTAGTTACTAAATTTCTTTCGAAATTTTCCGTTGGAGTTACAATTTTAAATAAAAATAATTTCCGATAAACTAATAAACCGAGAATGACAAACGATAAATTAAGAAACAATAAAGAAAATTAGGATACAGATAAAGTAGTACCAAAACTAGGCAATTAAAGTAAGTAAAATATTTAAGACTAAAGATGTTCACTTATATTAAATACGTTACTTATTATATACTTACTTTAATTATGTTGTTTTGGTAGTACTTTAGTTATATCCTAATTTCCTTTATTGTTTCTTAATTTATGTTTTGTCATTCTCTGTTTATTAGTTTATCGGAAATTACTTATATTTATAATTGTAACTCCAACGGAACCAACATTTCACACCAAAATAATTATGTTTATGATTTCGAAATTAAAAGAAATTTAGTAACTAATTTGAATTTTATTATCAAACGCGATGTTCATCTATCAATTGTTTCCATAGCGTACTACTTGAACAGTTCGAAAATTAAAAGAAAAAAAAAACCATAATTTATTTATTTATAGAAATAACTAGGTCGAATTGTATATCAATAGAATCGTTGAAAAAAGGCCTTTTTTATAAAGTCATGGCCGACTATGGTTTCCAGTAGAAAAAACACAAGTTTGTGTCATAACTCCGAAATTATAGCTTAAATAAAAAATTCTGTTAGACAGTATTATTAAGCACGTACTTACCTACAACTTTTTCCTTTACACATTTTTTCTAAAGTCACTAATAACAGAGCCATAGGCATCGAACACAAAAATAATTTTTTCGAAATATCTAGTTAGCCATGCATTTTCTCTAAGAAACAAAAACCTCATTAAATTGAGCTCGTAAAACTGGAATTCTTTCCCCATTTAATCGTGTCTCTATCTCCGCTAATTTCCGAGATCTCCATACTAAACATCGGAAAAAACTCACCCTGTATTCGATATTTGTCGCTTACAATTTTCGATAAACTTTTCTTCAAATATTGACGAGTGCTTCGCAACTTAGTGGCATCGTCGCACAAATCACGATAATCGTTTTCCTCTATATACACTTGTAACAATTGCACACCTACGGGTAATTGAAAGTTGGGTTTAATGGACTCAGCAGGTGACTTGATCCTATAAGGATCGGTTAATACAAGATGTTTGGTAATACTCGAGCTGAGCTGTGTGGTGACAACCCTGAAAAATTCATTTACAAAGAATAAATTAATATGACTAAACGAACTGTATAGAAATTTGCAGATTTATTACGTTTATTATTGAATTATACAGGGTCCGCCAAGGAAGCAACGGAAATATGGTTCGGCGGACCTTGTATATTGGGATATCCAATTCCAAATATAACGTTCTCAAATACTACTTACTTGTTATGATATAATATAGTCCCACCCAAAATATGATCTACTTTCTGGCAAGAACGAAGAATCTGCACACCTTCTAGAAAGACATTACTTGCACTCTAAAATAAAAAAAAGATGGAATAAACAAAATAATCTAGTAGTTGTTTCTTTACAAGTTAATTTAAATATTATGCTTAAATCATATGGCATTGTAAATTGTGTAAATAAATACAAAATTATTATTATTGTTTAGTAACACAGGCACTTAGGCCTACAGGATTCATTAGGAGAACCTGTTCCGCTTTTATTTGACAAAAAGAATTACTCTGGAAGAAGCCTATATCTTAGCGCTCCGAGTGAAGCACAATCACATAGGATATGTTGATATGTATAAATTTATTACCTTAGGTAACTGAACGGAAGGTATATTGGAAAACATATTACCACCGTACATCAATACTTTCAAATAAGTCTCAAACATATAATACAACTTGGTAGAAAAATTATCACTATTTTGATACAACCTCGACATCGATTCCAAATCCTTATGGAAAAAACTTATAATCGACGATAATATTTGTGTGCGATATTCCAAAACCCAATCGGCAATGTTCCGATCAGTTCCGACCACCTACAATAAAAACGTCAGTCAATTGTGTAAATAAATCTGACGTCGAACCAAGATGTACTGCCCGTAATCACGAATGCAAAATTTTCCACTCTGCAAAGCTATGATACGTGGGCACGTAAATATTGCATTTAAACAATGCGCGGTTCCGATTATCTGGCCGCAGAGCGACGTTCGTTGCTGGTCTGAGACCCAACTGGGATGAAAATACAAAATAGCCGAAGCGGGATCATCATCAGTGCAACTTGTAAATTGTGTATCATATACAAAAATTATCATCATTTCCCTGGAAGATATGTTGCTTGTTTTCATTTTTATAACAAAAATAATTGACTTACTTCGCCATAATTTGTGTGTTTTCAGTTGTGATGCAAAAAAAATGGGTGCATGTATTTACGGCATTAATGGGTATTTACGAACAGCTGATTTGTGCAGTTTTGTTTACATATAGTGGCGCCGGTGGCGCCCAGGAATAACTGTACACACCTTGTTAACATATCTGTTAAGTAATTATATATAAATAAATAAAAATATTCTTTATGCAATTATTTATTTCCAAATACTATTAAGACCACATTAGGACTATTAGAACTATTAGGAATGGTTGCCCAATGTTGCCAACGCTACAAATTTTCCATGCAGGTGAAATTTTGATGCCATCTGGGAAAAATGGAAGAGGATTCGTCCACTTATTTTCAATTATCCGGTAAAAAGTCACCCTGTCTTCTTTGGTTTTAGGGTCAAAAAATACGAAAAAATTGACTTCGTCAATCAAAAATAACAGGAATTTAATATAAAATAATTTTTATTTGCGAGATCACTTTGTATATTGTAGAACGGCTAGTGAAGGAAAATTTAATAAAAAAACTTCCTATTTATGGGAAATATGTCAAATGGGAATTTGCTTAGGTAATTGCATGTATATTATAGCATGTATATACTTCACAGTTGGCTATACCACAGTCACTACCAGTAATTGCATTCCTTCATGAGGCAAAAATTACTTTGCGCAGATAACTGTGCAATGGCGCATGGTGGAGAAAATTATAAGCTTTAGAATGCAGATTTGATAGCGATTTACATTTCGCAATACGCCACCTCGCGACAAACTTTTACACTAGCAACAAAGAGACATCTGTAATGAGTATTCATGCGATTGATACGTCCATTTTGCTAATTTCCGTATTCTTTCTTCGTTCAAGTTATTTTTTGTCTAAATCAGCTTTTTTTAAAGCTATTAATTGTTAATATTTTGAATTGTCCCTTTCTCAGTAGACATGTTTTATGGATAGCAGCGCCACCAACGGTAACTAAAATAACGTATAGATATATGAAAAAACACAAACTTTGCACTTTAAACGTTGCAAAGTGTTAAATGTAACTACTCGTTTTCGAAAAAGTAGTAAAAATACTTTAAAAATTAAATTAGTGATTTTACTTAACTCAAAACCCTGTGTACCTAATTAGTTTCTTCTACATTGTCCACCATGCGCGCCACTGTGCAGTTTCCTGCGCGAGATACAATTTTTGCCTCAGAAAGATCAAAGGTTCCGACAGAAGTGAACTACTGGTAGTGTATATACTGTTGCTATACTGTCGTTGACGAAGAAATCAAAATTTCAATCGCCAATACCAGGGAAAAAATTACGTTGCATTAAGATAACGAGACCGAAATCACGAGAATTCCAGTCCCTTTCAAGACAAACTTACAAGAGTTTAGACGAAAAATAACCTAACGACGGCGACAACTTTCTCGTCTAAATGGGAAAAGTATCGGAAGTACACGCAAAATTAAATTACCGACCTCTAACAACTGGAAGCCTAACCTTTAAAGGACGACCAAAAAGCAGATTCCTGCAAATTAAAAGGCGATAAATCGATCCAATTTAAAGCACAAATAAGGTTACGAAGGAGAGAAAGCGAAAAAACTTTGTGGAAATGTTGTAGTAAAATAATTGAGAAAATGAGAAGAAAATTAAGGTAAACACAATTTTATAGGTTTGTGTCCTACACAGTTTTCGAACGGTAGGATGATTTCATCGATATTCAATTTAATTCATGACTAACTTCAAGCTACTGAAATTTGCTTTCATGAGACAGAAAATCGGGATCGTTCAGAACTATTTGTATTAAGGAACAGACAAGAAAAACACACCTTTATTGTTTTTTTTTTTTTTTTAAATAAAAGTTGCAACACAGAAAACCCTAACGCAAATAAAATAACCTATGAATAGAAAAAAATTAGTTTTAAATTATTTTATTGAGACTGGAATCACAAGAACCCCAATCTCTTTCAAGAAAAACTTCCTTACGTGAATTCGCAAAAGCAAAGAGTGGATTAACGTTGAATTCTGTAGAATAACATGAAAAATGTGTCTCAAGTACACACGAGTAATTGTATCGACCTCTATTAATTACAAACTTAACACGTACTATAGATGGGTCACTGTACAGATTTCTGTAATATATTATACATGAGAATTTTCTATTATTATTATTAGAAAAATGCGTCATATAATTTATAATTGATTAATTACAAGTCTGGAAAACAAAATAGAGCTGTTCGTCTGAAAAGGATATTTGAATTTCAAATAATAATAATTTAATTTTTTTGTAGGTACCTATTCCTTGTGACATTTTTGACGAGATTGAAAAATTTTTAGATCTTTTGTGTAAATGAT
Organism: Lethrus apterus; assembly: GCA_018397195.1. Classification (NCBI taxonomy): domain Eukaryota; kingdom Metazoa; phylum Arthropoda; class Insecta; order Coleoptera; family Geotrupidae; genus Lethrus; species Lethrus apterus. The sequence goes on along the minus strand of JAFFZR010024902.1, from coordinate 31,237 downwards.
AACGTATTATTGTCCAATTAAAAAACTCAGATTTAAGGGATGTCACTATTTCAATTATTAATTTATTTTGTTTAAAAACTGTACTCCATAGTACTTCTTCGCTTTCCATTTTTTTTTTGTATGTTATCTTTGAATTGAATTTTAATTACGGAGCGAACCCAACCCATACAACCCATTATCTCCTTTGATTCAGAGTACGGTTATCTTCTTTTTGAATTTCAATCACAGAGCGAACCCAACCTTAGTACACTAGTTGTCATTGTTTGCATTATTTTGTAATTGGTCACTTTAGGTATTGAGTTTTGGTATACCCATGATCTCTGGTATATCTCTAGTAGCCAACATTTCCTTTTTTTTATCTAGTGTATTTCCAGTCCTCCAGTTGTCTAATTCTATAGTCTCTTGTGTCTCGGTTCCTTCACACCCTTTATTTGTTTTAAGGTTGTTTCCCGCATCCTTTATTCCTTGTATACATATAATATGTCATTTCCTACTCTTACGGATTTGATCTTCTTACAGAAGTTTCTATTGATAATTATACACAAACCTTTTAATCTTCAATTATTGTGTTGGCACAAAATCAGCAATATTAAACAAGAAATTTAATATTTAATTTTTGATTAATACAGTTATTTTGCTCGTTTTTTAGTGATAACAATGCAACAAAAGTCAGTACACTTTTTATAGTGTTTATAATAACAATGTCTGACATAAAAGCACAAAGAAGAGCTGTCATGCTTATTTAAACAGATTTATATAAAAAAATATAAAAAAAACAATAAAAAAGTTTATTAAATGTATACTCAACTCACATTTATAAGAAAAATTATAAATACCTACCAAAAACATAAATAACAGTTTCAAATTAAAATAATACCGTAACCTAACGATAGTAATTATTCAGCCTTTATTCCCTTATCAACTCCTAAAACCTTCTTTCGTTGATGAACCATATGCATAAACATTTGTGGAAACACTAAAAACCATTCAATGTAAATCACACGAACCGATTTATGAACAATGGGAATGCACACAATAGATATTAACACTTACATGGAACGTAGAGGCACATCACGAAAATAAGAAAATATTCGTAATGAAACATAACGTTCCATTTATTCGGAAAATCTATAGACCACATGTTTGTCTTTCGAATTTCTTGTGCCGCCGCGGACAAACAAAGCAATTCTCCTGTCACCCCAAGCGGATATAAAATAACAAACGTCGAATACCTACAAAAAAGATAATTAAATTTTTTCTGGAATTGTTGCTCATTTCAGTTAAGAAACGTAAATTTACAAACTTTATGCTTGTTTAAATTAAAATAAATTAAGTCAAATAATTCACACGCTCCGTACGTGTTTTTTTTTATTTATGGAGAAATACAGTATGATCGAAAAAAAAATAGTCAAAGTAAGCCACGAACAAAAATTGGCATGTCTACTTAAACCACTATTTATTTCTTAATGTCAAATTGACGTTTGTCAAAAATGTTGTCCATAATAATAATAATACCAAATGCTCCGGACGTAAGAACATTGCCAAGAATATTGCCATTCACCGTTTTCTATTTTATTTCCATTTCTAAAATAGGATTCTAAAAGCTTTGATTTGTTTGGGCAACATTTTTGACAAACGTCACTTTGACATTAAGAAATAAATAGTGGTTTAAGTAAAGAAATGCCGATTTTTGTTCATGGCTTACTTTGACTAATTTTTGTTTCGATCACACTATTTGATTCAATGTGAATCGACTTACCGTAACCAAGTTAGAATGTATGGCACTTTATTCATCAAATTTAACGCGTAGTACGAATATCGTACAATTTCAGTGATGGACCACGCCAGCAGCATCAAAAGCAAGCCGCTCGATTCCCTTGCGGCCATCGTGGGCATCAATACGCCACAAACGAGCATTACTCTCGAGGCGACCTGTTGCAACGTAATTATTGGATTCGAAACGACGAATTTCAGGGCGGAATGTGCAACTTCCAAGATTGCCGCATTTTGGGCGATAATTACGGTCCATTTGATGTGATCGTACAAGGAACCATCCGTTCTGGTAAACGTGCAATATTGGATTATTTGCAAAAGTAGAATACTCCATCTACAAAAAAATAACGTGAATAGGTTTGTATTATTAAACTCAGGACAGGTGGGATTTAGAAGATGAATAGGGACAAGAGATAAGAGGGAAACTATTCTTGAAATGAAAAAATTAGCATCAGACATAAGGTGACCAACCTTGTCATGAACTTCTTTTAAAGGCTGTCCTTTTTTAACCTGTATATTCCTTTTATACTTAACTTTTGAATTTCAATTACAGAGCGAACCCAACCCAACCCATACAACCTCTAAACATCATTCCATCCCTATTCCTTTTGCACAAAAAATAGTTGGTCATCTTACACAACATGCCTTTTACACATTGAGATGCTAAAAGGTTTTTGTTTTTTTTTGTATAACTGCATAATTTTGATTAGTGTTCTTCTTAAAATTTATCACAATGTGTTGATAGTTGCAATAATAAATTGTTAAATACAAATAAAAATATTTAATATTTTTAAAAATAACAAGTGTTTGAAACATCTCACTTACAAGTAGGCAGAAACTGCAAATATTACTGTCACTTTGACAATTAAACGTCAGCAATGTCAATTTAACATGTCCACTTGACAAGAATGACAATCAAAAAGCGACAAACAAACAATACTACTTCGTTCGCCATTTTCAAAAAGCGGCGCAGACAATTATTTAGAATCACCCTATATAATACCTAGTCACATGTTTATTTTGAAGAATGTTTTTATGTATTGCAATAGAATACGTAGATAAAATTTCGTTATCGTAGTATAGTTCCTAGATAATACCTGAAATAAAACGCAACAAACACAAAAATTCAAACGCAAATCAAATAATCAAACGTGCAAACAGAGACATCTTTCGTCGAATAAATTCTATCCTAATTACATAATAAAATGTGAACGACTTACCCTAAAGTTTGAAGAGAATTATATACAAATAAATATGCTTTAATCCACATTTCTTGAGTCTTAGATCGTTGGATCATTGTTTTTACCACAAGGTACAATTAATGAAAATTGACTGGCATTCGTATTGATTACACACGCTGTAAACGAACATAAGCAACGGGAAAATGTAGAAAGTGGTGTAAAAGCTTACGCTGTGACGTCCAATCGTTTAAAATAATATAGGATGTCGTCCTTGAACCCGGTGTACACTTCGACATTGAAATTAATGTTTATTTAAGTGCAACTAGAAACTACACTCCATGAACAAAAATGTAATTTATTGCAACTCAAGCATGTACAAAACTCCATGACAAAATTGTAAATTATATTGTAACTCGAGAATGTACAGAACTAACGTTAGATAAGATTCTGTATATATTTGTCAATGTCAAATTTCAAACATCTATTTATGGAATAACCTAAAGAGAGGTGGCTTTTAAATAATTCAATATTGAATTTTGGAAATTTCTGCTGTGAAATTTGTTTTTTTTTTCATTATTATTAGTGTCAAAAAAAAAAAAACTATAAACGCAATGAAAATATTACCGCTCAAAAATTTGAGTCGTTTAAAAAAATATATCAAAAAGATTTAAGAATTATTCAAATGCTTACTAGAAAGTTATACATAATTGAATTTATCGACGTTTTTATTTGTTTATAGCTAATAACGGGTTTATAAAAGTATATGAATCTTGGAGGGAGGTGATCTTTTAAGAACAAAACATCCGGTAGAAAGTTTCATCTCATTATGCAGAGTGATTTTAAATGACTCTCTGTGCCGCCTTTTGCAAATGCTGTACCAAGTTAGTTGTTGCCGTTTGAATTGTTTAGTTTCCTCCTACCCATTCCTTTCACGCGGTCTTTTGCTGTGTCTTTCCCTGTGTTTCTTTCTAATTTCCTTATCAACATAATTAATAAATAAAAATAAAAACATTTAAAATTTTCATTAAAATAATGTTTAAAGGTTACACGTTTTATTACTGTCACTTTGACAAGTAAATGTCAATATTGTCATCAGACAATCAAAAAGCGGCAAATAGCCAATATTATGGAATTTCGTTCGCCATTTTTAAAAAACGGCCACAGACAACCGTTTAGAATTGGTGTGTAGTTTAGATTAAGAATTTGTCTTTGTCGTGCAAGTTAGAAGGCGTTATTACGCCCTGCTTTATTTAAGTGTATTTTGGAAGAATACAATAGTTTTACTTTTAGAAATTTGAAAACGTAATTTTCCGATAAATTTTTATTAATTTGCTGTTAGACAAGAAGTCTGTTTGCTCCATGGAAAGTACACAGTAAGTGATTGTGTGTGCCGCCTTTTGAATACGGCGAACGAAATTTTATAGTATTGGTTGTTCACCGCTTCTTGCTTGTTATGTTGGTATACAAATTGACATTGTCATTGACATTGACATTGACATTGTCAAGTGACAGTGTCATTTGTAGTTTTTTAAGGTGGCCAACCGCACTCCTTTGGAGAAGTTTTGTATTGCTTTTTCATGAATCGTACTCTTGTATTCCTTTTGTACTTTACTCATTTGCATTTCCTTAAAAACAAGGGAGTACGTTACTTTTTGAATTATTTCAAACCAATACCAAGCATACAACTCATAATATCTTTATCCCAAAATTTTAAAGGGAGTATGTTATTGAATTTCAATTACGGAATGAACCCAACCCATAAAACTACCCAAATTTTAAAAACTGTATACCCATGTTTTTGTTTAATAAATAATTTATGTTGGAATAAATAAAGATTATACAGAGAGATCTAAAAAGATTGAGTCACGTCGCCAAAATTTTTCATAATTTAGTCAAAATTGTATTCCACTTGATCAAAATTTATTTCCTTTCTCCCGAACCCGTCCATACTATGTAATAAAGTTATTACTGTGAACTTGTATTTTATTCTTACTTCTTTAATTTAAATAAGTCTATTTATTTATTGTTAAGTAAAACAAAAATAAAATCAAACACAGTTCTATAGATATAGTTCACTGTTCTAAGCGGCACACAAAAAAAATCTGCGACGTGGCACATTCAATCAATTTGAATCTCTCTGTAGATAGATATACACAAGTTACATAGAAAAAATATAATAACTGTTGTATTAGATACGTTAATTTATGACGTACTTGTACATACTTCACATTTATGGGCGGCAAAAGCTTGTTTTATGTATTTGTAAAAGGCGAGACAGTTAGTCATTTAGAATCATTCTGTACATAGAATACTACAGAAACTTTCCTAATATAGCGAGATGACTAGACAATTTCCCATTTTATTTAATGGAAATAATGTCTACGTCTGATGCAAAATCGCTTGAATATGTCGATAGCTGATCTTCAGCAAAACCAAAATCCGCCAAAATAAATTCAATAAATTCAAATTCAAATTCAAATAAATTTTCGACCAAATTAAAGCTCAAATTCCTTAACATTTAAACACAGAGGATGAACGTTATTGAGTCTCAAGCACAAGGTTGCGAGATCAATTTGTTACTATTATTATCATTATTCTCTTTGACTGTTTTTTTTTTTTTAAATGTCACTACGAAATGATCTTCTCAACTTTAACATAATTTCTTGAAGACTGGTGAAGAATACAAAACATTATATCAAATATATATTTCATGGTTATTTGTACAATTGTTAACAATACACACACTTAACATAGATATAAACTACATGTAGCACAAAATACATTAGTTAATACAAGTTTCTTCAGTAAAAGATAAGTACAAAATACATATGTAGATATGTGGACGGATTTTAATACTGTGGATTTTAGTTTAAGTGTTTCTTACAGTAATACAAATAGTTGTCATGCAAGGTGGGTTACGTTTGCATACAGTCACGTTGAAAATAATTGTGATACGACACAACACACAATCATAGAAATAAACAACAATTATTATAGATACATAAATTAATTGTATCAATTTTAACAGGTAAACTACTCAAGACGAATTAAACATTAATTCTACTTTGTTTGGATTTGCTACAGAATATTTTATGGCAGAGTTTAAAAAATATTATTAATACGAAAGTAATTGCTATGATGAGGTAGATGACAAGTTGCTTAAGTCTATCCGGAGACCATAAGATGGTGTATTGCAATTCATCATTTTCTGAAAAAAAAAAATTTGTTCTCGTAATAACATGAAAATTTAATTCAGAATTCACAGGTCATGGTCATTTCAGAAATCATACAATATATTGTTCAGTAAACTTTAAATGAGGACAGTTGTTTTGTCTGTGCATCGCATCATTTCTGAAATGTCTAGACTCGTAGCTATCCTCACCTATTATGGCATAACCATAGCCAATGTTATTAGTTCCCATGCGATACGAACAAGTTGGCACGATAATTTCATACAAGTTGTTTATCCCTAAATTATACGTGTACACTTTGTTGTTGTTCGATGTTACCGGTGTTATTTGTCGATCTTGCCTTGCTACACCATCGGTACTAATAATCATTGATTTATGTTCATGCGCGGTAAACAGTACATGTGGTTGTATTTTCGTCAAAACCTCAAAATATTCATCTTGTAAGACATTTAATAACTTGTCGTATAATAGGAAATTAGCCGTATTTATTTATCTAAGATTTTATTTCTCCCAACGTTGGACTTCCCTATTATATTCACATTGCATTTCACTGAAAATATTAAATATTAAATAATGTACCTGTTCTACGAAAAGTGACGGATGAAATAAAAGAGGCATGTGACTGAGTCCAATTCTAATACTATTGACGTCGAAAAAATCTTTATTGTCGTTTATTATCGGAATACTGTTTGTAAGTCTGTTGATTTTATAAAATGATACGTTTCGCATTTCCATAACGTCAGGTTGTTCGAACGCCCTGTTGAATCTTTGTAATTTAAGCGAAGTCACCAGATCTGTACCTTCACCTCCGATATCGTTATCACCAGGTAACCAAATGTGCTGTAATTAATGAATCAATTATTTTTGATGTATACAAGGTCCGCCAAACCTCCGCCTTTATCCGTTGTTCCTTTATTTTTAAAAATACGTAACAATATACAGGATGTTCCATTTAAAATAACATACTTCCTCTTATCACGGAACAGCCTGTATAGCCAAAAATATTTTTAGGCACACAGCTGCTGTCTACCAATGACTTTTTCCTTTGTACTTTTCCTGAATTTTTTAAAATAAGAGATCATCGGAAAAAGGCGGTGGTTTTGGGGATATTTTCCACTATAGCCTGTCAGTATTAGTCATAATCAGGACAAACCTTAACTGACTTACTTTAGTTGTAGAAAACTGTTTATCCAAAAATATATTAAATAATCTTCTGGCATAGCTATTAAATTGAAAATCCGATGCAATGGAACCTTCATCAAACAAATCTCCCAAAAAAACAACAACTTTAGGTTGAACAAATTGGAACACTTGCGTATAAGTTTTGAATAAATACCTGAACAGACGAATAAATTAATAAACATCATCGTAGTGATTGTAAAGAAATACCTGTCAATGTCCCATATACTAAACGGCGTCACAAACTGCAATTCGTTTAGTTTCCCTATTAATTGCGGGTCGGCCACCAGAATGATTTTGGTACATATTTGTTCGTTTCTGCATTTTAATTCGTGCCATTGTTGAGAATTTGTGACGTACGTGTACCATTCGAAGTATAACACAATTAATATAAGTACAAGGATGATTATCGGATTGCTTTTCTTTGCGAAATTTCTATAACAGAACGTACAGTGTAATTATTTAATATATCTTAGATACATACCTTAATATCCTCATTTTAAGTTATGTTCATGTTATCGACAAATTTTACATACTGAATAATATTTAATTAATTTCATTAGCAGCGACAGAATTATTTCCAAAGCATTTCCTCGTGGCAAGACTAGCTTAGCAAAAATGTTGATTTGGAATTAAATTAATTCAAAAAAAAAACTACCAACGCGCTATAAAAAATGTAAACATATATATAAAATATATAAAAATGGGTATGACTGGTAGGTTAAATACACCACAACCAACCACAACACAAAACTGTCATCCAATGATACCTTTATACCACTATTTTAAACTTTATTCATTGCTTGCGAGTACTTTGAGTTTCAATTACGGAGCGAACCCAACCCATAAAACTCATATATAAAATACCATGTAACTATTAATGATTGAAACAAATTTTGTGGGTTGGCACCTATGAGTAATTGGTTATCGTGTCATTTGTCAACTTGTTATCCCTTAATTAACTTTTTAGGTTAAGGTTTTAGAAGTTTGATGCTATTTTTTGAGTTTTGATTTGTCACCAGTTTTTACATTTTAATAATAATATATAAATAAATAGAATGCATTTAATTCATAGCCTATTTTTTAAATTTATTTTGACATTTGATCTGTCATATTTGAATTTAATCAAGTGTAGCAACATAAAACCGCAAAAGTGCTGCCAACCTAACAAAAATAATCACAATTATTAAAAGTCACCCGGTATATACAGTGTGATCGAAAAAAAATAGTGAAAGTAAGCCATGAACAAAAATCTGCATGTCTTTTACTTACACCACTATTTATTTTTTCCTATTGAAGCAGCTGAATATTTTTCACAAACGTTTGACAATTTGTCATTAAGAAATAAATAATGGTTTAAGACATGCTGATATTTGTGATGCATACTTTGACTACTACTTTCTTTTCGATCACAGAGTATAATATTATAATATGATAATGGTTGATTCAAGAATTGGCAACACTGCTGTCATGTCACCACAAACCACAAACTGCCACAAACAGTAACTACATTCACGTAATACGGATTAAACGTCAAAATAGAAATGTGAGAAAATTTGAGAATTAAATCGAAAACTTCTATCCTAGAAACTTAACCATTGTGTTCGAAACTAAATCTATACGAGTTCAAAAATGCACTCGTCTTTAAACCATTAATAAGTGAAAACAAAATTCCTTACAATGTTTATACAAATTTTCCATCTCCATTACATGGTTCTTAAATTGAGTTTTATTAATACAAAATCGTGAATTGGTGTGCTCTCTAATTTAAAAGTGTCAGATGTCAATTAATAAATTGACTGTATTTGAATAAATGAATTAGTGCTTCGTGAATATGCAAATATCTTATTGGAAATTACCGTAGCACTCACATTTTTATTTATTGTAAGTTAAATATTTAAAAAACATGACCACCATCACCATGGAAGAATACGAACTAATGAAAGATTCGAAATATCGTATGTACGTGGCTGCCGTCGACAAAGCTCTTAAGAATTTTGAATACACTTCCGAATGGGCAGATTTGATAGCGGCACTTGGAAAATTAAACAAAGTAAAGTAGCAAATTAATCTGAATTTTTTTTATTGCTTTTTATTTTTTTCAGGTTTTATTAAGTTACACAAAATTTCCCGTCATACCACGACGGATCAAAATTAGTAAAAGATTAGCGCAATGTATGCATCCCGCTCTACCCTCAGGTGTGCATTTAAAAGCTCTCGAAACATATGACATCATCTTCAAGTGTATGGGTACAAATCGATTGTCGATGGAACTGTTTATTTACAGTGCTGGTATGTTTACATTTTGTTTGTTTTGAAATTATTGTTACATTTTTGGAATATTACTCATATCATATGTTTTATTATTTTTGGAATTGTTGGAAAAAATGAATAACAGATAAGAATAATCTCATGGTTTGCCATTATTTGTAAATATTTCATTATATATTATCTTAACATGTACATTTTTTATGTAAGTGTGGAGACAGATATGTTTACAAAAGCTTTATTTGTTTCTGGGAATAATACCTTTTTAATTTATGATTATCACTTCGTTAATAGGTTACGTAAATATTAAGAACAAGTGTTGTAATAAAAAAGGACATTGTTTTTTGAGGGTGTGACTGGGAGACCTTCGTAAATGTGAGGTCTCAGTCAGCCACTAGATGACAGCGTGAAGCTTCGGTTTTTTTATACATCCACCTCCATTCAAAGGAGTATATGGCATAAAGTTTTTTGTAATCAGATAATGTTTACTTGCAGAATTCTGTTTAATAAAGTTACATTTGATAGCTAATTGTATAACCATGTTGTTATTCAGTCAGCAATGTTGTCATGTTTACTTCATATTAAGGTGTTAATGATGCAAATGTTAGTGTGAATATTAATTAAATTATTGCTACTAGTAAATAAACATTATTATTATTAATTTTTATTGTATATATTTTTTTGTTTTTTAGTAAAGATTGTTTAAAAATAGAAATATAATTAGAATAAATATAAATAATATTTTATTTTTTGAAAGTCAGTAAATTAATTTTTATTGTATATATTTTTTTGTTTTTTAGTAAAGATTGTTTAAAAATAGAAATATAATTAGAATAAATATAAATAATATTTTATTTTTTGAAAGTCAGTTTACTTACTTATTTCATTTTTTTTTATTGTTTCTCAATCTTTAATCATAACTTGTTAAAATGATAACTTGGGTTCGGGTAAGTTCATATTTTTAAAAATAATTGTATCCGCAGCGATGGTATAAAATCTGAAAAAACAAAATCACTTTGTGAAATGAAGAATTTTTTAAATTATTAATTTTGAAATTTCTATTTGTTGTTGAGACGTTGGATTGGGTGTGCTGTTTTAGAAATTTGATTTTTTTTTGCCTAGCAATATGTTAATTAAAAATGAAATTTATGTAACGAAGAATGTTTAAATTAAGAACATTTTTCTATTTTTAATATTATGTCCCTTATCGAGGAGATTATACTTTTTTCCCCTTGATTTAAATGTTAAAATCTTTGCCGTATTATTTTCTAGGTTTATTTCCTTTATTGGGCCATGCGGCCATGAACATAAGGCCATCTTTATTAACCGTGTACGAAACGCATTTCGTACCGCTTAGGGAACGATTAAGACCGGCACTGAGTGGATTTTTAAGCGGCGTGTTACCAGGCTTAGAAGTTGGATCTGATTATTTCGATCGGTAGGTTGATTAATTGTTTCGATCGTGTCACTAAAATTATGGTACGTTTTTAGGACGAATATTTTGTTGGAAAACGTATGCGAAGGTGTTGGTCCGGGATGGTTTTACACGTGCATTTGGCAGTGTGTTCGAAGTAATAGCCCCGTACGATTACCGGCTATAAGTTATATATTGTCGCATTACAGTAGGAAAGTGTCGATGGAGGATCAGCTGTATCTTATGGGGAATGACATTGATGTTATGGTGAGTGTTTCCTCGTAGTTAATTTTAAATTAATTATTTTTTTAGGTGTCTGGTTTGTGTGCAGCGGTGTATGATTCAAGCATCTTGGTTCAACGATCAGCGTTGGATTTACTAATGGTTTGTTTTCCAATGAACAACACGCAGTTGTTATATGCCGATATGGTGCGTGTGGTAACTGCAGCGTTGACTACTATATTGAGAAGAGACATGTCGTTGAACAGGCGCTTGTACTGCTGGCTTTTAAATTCCGAAGTGAACACAACCATAACGCAATATGATCAAACTGATAAGAATGAAAATGAAATTCCTGAAATTAGCAGCCCTACAATAGCGTACGATTTAATATTAGAAGCTCTTAGGGTTATCCTGAAAGAAAAAAGTACTGAGATACCATTAAATGTGACACCGTATAGGTTATTAACTTCGCTCTTTGAAAAACCGCAAATTGGTCCGGCCATTTTGGATCACATATTATATGATATATTCCGTTCTATTTATTTAACTTGTTTGCATCAACAGAGACATAAAAACAGCAGTGTTCGGTGCGTTTCCTTCAACGGTGATCTAACTAGTCTTAACAATACAGATAATTGCATTTTGACGAAACAGTTTATAACGAAGAACTGTCAAGAGTTGGTTAAACACGCCAATTTATTGTTCAACACGTTACAGTGTTATTACATTTGGGCTTACATTGAAAGATGTTTTGAGAAAGCCGTGGAAAATGTTAACAAATCCATAAGGGATAAAATTGGCGTGAACGAAATTGGCTCTGGTGAACCTTCCTTATTAGAAATTTGCATACTGACCGAATTTTTATTGGATATCATTCCCATCGAAACGTATTCACAAAACACTTATGATATCTTGCCGAACTTATTTAAAAAAATAATGCAGGTGCTTGAAAAGCACGTCAGTATTTTAAATAAAACTGAAATTACAACCAGTCTTGAGATGTGCATGCACATTTTGATGAAAATCCAACCGATTGTCGTCAAACCTTGTTCAAACAAACCCGAATTTTATGTTAATTTAAGCGAAGAAGACAAAAAGGACGATTCCAGTCCAGACGCACAAGTATTAATATCCGGCGAAAAAGAAGTGAAGGTGGGATTGGAAAAGAGCAAGTCGGATTCAAAAATTAACGAAAATTTAAATAAAAACGAGTTGAACGTCGAAGACACGGCCAGGGAACGTTCCAACAGCAATCAAATGGGAAAGAAAAAAGCAAGCCCGAAAATTGACAAAAAGACCAAAAACAAAAAGTCCAAGTCGAGTTCAAAACTTTACGATTTCAAAAAGGAAGAATCGAACGATGCTATTTCAGAAGTCGTCTCGTTGGATAAAATCGAACCTTTGCAACATGAAACGATCGAAGCCAATCAGACCGTTAAAAGACACGAAAACAAGCACATCATCCTCTGCTTAAAGGCCTACAAAAAGTTCTTAATAACGTTCGTGCAATTGAAAATTATCCCAGATGTCGCCGTCGAAAAGTTTTTCAACACTTTGGTGCGCGATAATGAAGATCGCACGAAAAAATTACAGGACTTGTTGTTGATATGTTTAAGTTCGTACAATTTGTTGAATCGGCGCGACTTCCACATCAAAGAGTACGCTTTTGACGTCGGATTTGAGGGCATCGATGCGGTGTCGGAATACGAAAAAGCCATGACCGTAGCCTGTGATATTTTACAGGAATTTGCCACGTTTCCGAACTTGTTGAACGAAAATCGCGAACGTTCGTGTCCATTTTGGCTGAGAGTTTTGGTGGTCGTTGCTTGTTGCACGAAATCGAGTCAGAGCCTCATTTTGACGACTATTAATGCTTTGTTGGATATTTTTAGTCTGTCGAAGAGTCAGAATTATGAGAAGAAGATCGGTGACGGAAATTCTAATGTAATCGTTACTGGTGTGTTGGAATGTTTTCACGTGCATTATATTGAAGAAAATACGGTTGCGTTAAAGGTAAGTACAACTGTAAAAAGTTTAGTGACGAAAAATGTATACAAATCTATATCGCGCCTTTATTCATAAATTATTCATAAATTATTTTTGTAGGTGATATGCCAGATATTATGGCATCTTTTGGGTTGTCTGACAAATCAAAACCAAATCATGTTGTGCGTAACATTATTATATCAAATGCACAACGTTTTCAACAATGAAAGTTTCGTCGAAGACGTTATAAGTCATTATTTGTCGGAGGAGAATTTGAACACGGAGTGTTTTAAGAGGTTTATTTTACTGTTGCATCTCGGACGCGACTTGAATATAAAACTACCGACTTATCAAAACACAGTTAGAAATTTTGACAAGTGAGTGATGTTATTTATGCGTACAAATTGATTTTTTTTTTAAATTTGTTGTAGATGTTTGTTAAAAATCTTGGATAATTTGCAAAATTTCGAAAACGCAAATATAAAATTACTCTCGGAAACTTTCCTAACGCACAGTTTGTTAAGGAACGATATAGCTCGCATTTTAAATCCAATTCTATTGAAACTTTTAACTCCGAGCACGTCGCGAATTTCCATAAGGAATATAAACATACAAGATGCCGATCTGCAATTGGAAACGAATTTCGAAGACGTTAAAAGAATGGATGATGCGAAAGCCAAAAAAATTTATGCGATAAGCAACGTAAACGGAAATGTTATGTATCACGTGACGGACGGTCCTAGTCCGAAGCCACAAAAGCGAAAGTGGTATTTGTTTAACAAAAGTAACAAAAAGTTCACGCAAGTCGTTAACATGACGACCAGCGTAACGGACAGTTCGAGCGTTGTAACGAAGAAAAACAAAGATTTTAAAAATTACGACGCTTCGCCGAATATCGAGTCGGGCGGTAAAAATCAAGTAAAGTTGTTTATTAATCCGTTAAGTTCAAAAGAAATTTACCCGATTGGTTTGGACGGTTCGTACACAAAGATCGATCCCAATTCGCAAAAATCCTCCAGTGATAGTTTGTCTTCGAGCAATGATTTGACGCACAGTGACTCGCTTAAAAATTTCGATTGTAAAATGTCTCAGATTGACAGAGATTCGGGATTTGAATCGTACGACTACAAGTCGCTGTCGAGTAGTGAGACTAAAAAAAATATCTTGGAGCACATAGAGCCCATTTCCGAAGGAATCAAAGATAGGAAATCGATGGAAAATTGCAAATTGTCCAAGTCGCAGAGTTTCGACGAAAAAAGAACCGAGAAATTGGTTGAGATGGAAAACTTATCTTTGGTGCACAGTTGGTCTTATTGTATATCGGATTCCGATAATTTAAACGCCGAGTTGGAACTGAGCACGTCTGCGGAGGATTTTTTTAAAGGTACCAATGACACCATCGTGAGAGAAATTTTGCACGACATCATCGATAAAATTTGTTCTGATGATCTCGATGCCGATTATAGGCGGAGACCAACGGATTTAGATTTAAAAACTGGTTCCTTTAAAAAAATTTCGTTGTACCCCATGCACCAGCATATGTGTTTGTATTGCGAGGTATTCGATTGCGGCCAGGTATTATACGCGCTGCACACGTTGAAAAATTGTTTAGTTGCAAATCCTCAGCTTTTTATTAAATGCCTGGCGACCACGAGTTTGAAAGATTCGAAAAATTGCGAAATATCGTGCTTGTTGGCGCGGCATCGTAAATCCGTTGTTGGTTGTGGTTTCTCCGGCGAATTAAGCCAAGAGCACTTGAATTTTTACAGAGGATATATGTTCCTCGACGTCGTAATTTTAATTTCTTTAAATTATATTCGAAGTTATTTCTTTCATGAAGATCCCAGCTTAACTGAAGAAGATATCGCCAGTAATTTGCAAATACAGTTGAAGAGTTTGGAAATTTTGGACATAATCGTGAAAAATCTTATTAATATTGTCAATGAAAATGTGAAAGGATTCGGTGGTTACATAGCGGATATGTTGTTAAAGTGCAAATTGCAAAAGGTGCTTTTACATTGCTTGCTGACGTCGGTTAGGAATTTTGATAAGGATATGTCGTTTGCAGAAGAAGTTTTGTTATTTAATAATTTTAAGCTTTACGATACGAATAAACGGCTTACGGAACACGTAGAAGGATTTCAAATTCAGCTATTGAGATTGATACACTCGCTGATCATTTTAGAATACCATGTGTTTCCACAAGAACCGTCGGTGAGTTCACAACAACCAGCAACGCCGACAACCGGCGAACACTTAACTTACACCCCGACTATATTAATTCCGCAACAGAACATGTTCCTTTCTGCTATACTCAGCGCTTTGCGCCATAACAACATGAAAAGTATTCATCAAAATTGGTGCAATATGGTCACGTCAAGTCTTCCTTATTTCGGGGAAAATTTGAAGCAGATTTGTATGAGCGTAGTCCATCAGATTTGCAACAATATCGAAAGAATCGCCGATAATTACAAGAGTGACGAACTGGCTGGTGAACTGTGTTCGGATTACGCGACCACACAATTGGAATCGCTTACGATTTTATGTCATTATTGTCTGCTGGATTCTTCGCAAAACGTACCGACGAGTACCAACGCTCCTGTCACGAATCCCGGTGAAATTTTCAATAATTTGGTGAACGTATTTTTCTCACCGATTGGTTGCGAAATAAAACAGAACGCCGACTATTATCTGATCGTTAGGAAAGTTATGTTGAGTCACATGCCGCGAATCATAGCGAGTGTTGCGAAATTATGGCAGACGATCGTTTCCATAGAGGGCGAATACAACGGAGTATTTGGAAATTCGAAGATTGTCAAACAACAATTGATGGAGTTTTTGAGTCCGATTTCCGTGCATCACAGCGCGAGTTTCTTGGCGGCGATCGCTGTAGCCTGGCACGAGAGAAGAAACCCATTTACGAATGTCAAAACCGTAAGTTTGTTAAAAAGACATGAAAGTGTTTTTACATAATTTTTTAGATTTTACCGGAACCGAACACGAGTCAAAGTAATTTAGTTTATTTAATCTCCGCAATTAGAGTAATTCCATTAGACAATTTAGTACAAACTGTCATCGCTGTGATAAAAAATCCACCTCCAATAGAAGGGTTAAATTCCGATATATGTCTCGACGTTTCCGTCTTGGAATTGTTTTATTGGTAAGGTTTAAAATTCATCGTTGTGTCATCTATTAACTGACTTTTAAGTTACATGAGAAATGCATCGGCTACTCAACTTTCTGAAGCTTGGACTTCATTGCTGACGTTGTTTAGGGAAAGTTGTTCGTTGAGTCCCCCCGCACAATTTTTAATAGCGGCACTGTTGCACGAAATCATGATTAAATGCTGTCCTTTAGAGGAAAGAAAGGATCAAAAGGACTTGCAAGATGTAACAGCTAAGGTAAGTTTCGATAAATTACATTTGATACTGTTTGATAATTTCATGCTTTCATTCACACCAAGTTGAGTCTTAAAAAAATGCTTTAATTTGTATTTCTAATTAACCAACATTTTCGCATTTAAAAAAAAATTCAATTCCAGCTTATAGAATCTGTGTCACAAGTTTGTGGATCTTGTTTGCAACAAACGACCTGGCTTAGGAGAAATTTAGCCGTAAAAGAACAAGATGAAGATAGCATATCGTCAGTGAGCGTCGTTACCGCAAGTAATTCCGATATCTTAACAGGAATTAATAATAATTATAGCGTACAAGCACAGTTGGTACGTTAAACATCGTTACTATTAAAGTACTATGTGTTTATAAAAGAATGTAGGTTGGCTTTGAAATGGATTGGCCGCTTTAAATAAATTATTACAAAATTTATTTTTTTTTAAAGTTATGTAAACAGAATGTAAGAACTGGACGTGTCTAATTTAAATGTCGCTTTGCAAATTTCAAGGCTGACTTAACCTACATTCTTTTATAAACACATTGAATCTAAATATGTCTGTGCCGCACCTTTTGAAAATGGTGAACGAAATTCCATAGTGTCGGTTCTTTGCTATTTTTTTGCTTTTCTATTTGGAATGTAAAATTTACATTGATAATTAATTGTCAGTGACAGTGATATTTACAGTTTTCTGTAAATGGGTAACGCTTGTTACAAAACTATTTCAATACAAATTTTAAATGTTTTTATTTTTATTTAACATTTTCTATTGAAATAAAGGTTATATATAGATAGATGGATAGGAATATATGCATAAGAAATTATTGAGCAATAATAGTCAACTTAGTGCAACATTTGCAAAAGGCAGCACAGACAGTCATTTAGAATCACTCATTATAACAACATTGATTTTAGGTTTTATCTGAAATCTTGGCTCCCATATTAGATATATGTTTCGGATCTTCCGAAAAGGATAAAGTAAACACAATCTTAACGTCACTAATGTGCAATATAGTGCCATATTTGAAAACGCACACGGTACGTAACATGTCCAGTTTCAACGCCTGCTTGAAGTTGCTAGCGAGTCTCAGTAGTTATCAGTACACGAGGAAAGCTTGGAAGAAGGACGTTTTCGACTTGTTGTTGGATAATTGTTTTTTTCAAATCGATTATTCGTGTTTAAAATATTGGAGAGTTATCATCGATCATTTGATGACCCACGACAACACCACATTTAAAGATTTGATGAGTTAGTGTTTTTTTGTTTGGAGTGAGAAATATTTTAAATTGTTTTTTTTAAGGTCGCGTTTCGATGACGCAGAGCGGGAGTTTGAGCATTTTTTCTTCACGCGAACAGGAGTTGGAGCAGAGGGCGCAGTTGTTGAAACGATTGGCTTTCGTAATATTTTGCAGTGAAGTCGATCAATACGCTAAATATATGCCGGATATACAAGGTAATCAATGTATAAATAACCTAATTCTAAGTGTTCTGCAGGTTCTGAATTTAGTTTACCGTTTTTCCTCTCATTCCAGGTTATTCCCTATTCTTTTAAACTTGTTCCCTCTTTGAACTTTCAACTCGATTGTACTTATTAAATGAGTCACCTGGGCTTCATGTATTTGTTGTGTAAAATACTTACTTTCTTGCAGAACAATTGACGACAAGCTTGAGGTTAAGTGCTCCGAATGTGCAAGCACAAGTATTCCTTTGTTTTCGAGTGTTACTGATCAGAATGTCACCTTTACAAGTGACGTCACTTTGGCCCATAATTATCAGTGAAATGTTACAAGTGTTTTTACAAATGGAACAACAACTTAACACCGACACTGAAGAATTTAGGTGAGTAAAAATGTCCCCGTGTAAAATAATTTTTCAACGTTTGTTATAAATTTGCTTACTGGAATTGGGTTAACAGGAATAACAGCAGGTAATTATTTTTAATTATTGTTTTTTTTATTATTCAATTGTTTGTTACATATTTGTTCTTAATAGCTCGCACATAAAATTACTATCGGGGCTAGACGTAAGTTGGGTGACAAATAGCAACAATGGTTTAAACGCACTGGGCAATCCACATTGGTTACAGCTGCAGTTGGCAACTGCAAAATTACTAGATTTATCGTTGCTGCTTCCTGCTACAGCTTTACCACAATTTCAAATGTAAGCTTCGTAATTATTTAAACAGATTTATACAGTTGATCGTTTAAGGTATCGTTGGGCGTTTGTCGAAGATGACTTATCCGAATTTTCACCGGAAAAGTCACACTGCAAACCTGCATTTACGCCACACGTCAAGAGAATAGCCAGTTCAATGGATCAAAAATTTCAGGACACACAAATTGAAACAATGCCTACCAAACAAAACGAATTACTTTTAACGATGAACACCATTTCACAATTAAAAGACTTGCACGGCTATTTTAGGACGTTGAGTTTATGTTCAAATCGACACCGAACGGATTGTAGCGACTCTGTTTCGAGCGATTACATGATGTACAATAAAGTAATTGATAAGACGACGTCGTTTATTTTGGAAAAGGTCGATAAAGTTATTGGAATGGATTTTCTGGACAAAATTCCGAGATAAATTATTTTATTCTAAGAGTACAGTATTCAAATGCAGGCGCATTCTTAAACACACATGTTTGTAAATTTGTATAAATGTATACCAGATGTTTAATTTAATGCATAATTTCTTGTTATTTGGTTTTTCACTTTGTCAAGTTTTACAGTTTTATCTTTACAATTTGTTTTAAATGTCTTGTTTATGGATTTAAAAAAAAAATTGTATTGAGAAATTTTATTTTGTGTTATGTTTACTTGTGAATTTCTTGTAGATATTATTTGCAGAAGTGATATTTTGTACCATTGGAATATACAGTGTGTCCCAGGATTAATGTTACAAAAGGTACGATGGACTAAATATTTTTGAATTCTATTTTAAAATTGTGGAGTCCTGCTTGGTTTGAAGAGAATTTTAAGAATATTTCAGTTTTTGAAAAATATGTCGGCCATGACGATGAAGTGAAAGCTAATTTCTTTTCAGGTAAAGTACCCTTTTTATTCATGATACGGCAAAATTTTACTAAGAAAAGTTGTTCAAAATGAGAAATTATGGCTCTATAATTTCAGGAAGAACTACCTATTTTGACTAAACTGTCATTTTTTAGATTAAACAAAATAAATTGTATTTTATTTGTAGATCATTGAATGAAGTAAATAGTATTTACAACAAATTTAACTTATGAAACGTAACAATAACAATAATAATGTTTAATAAATAATACAATTTATTTTGTTTAACCTAAAAAATGACGGTTTCATCAAAGTAGGTCCTAAAATATTGTATAGGGCAGTAATTTCTCATTCTGAACAACTTTTCTCAGTAAAATTTTGTCGTATGATGACCAAAAAGGGTACTTTACCTGAGAATTACCCTCGTGATGACGTGGACCAATGATATTTTAAAACCAAGATCACATGCACCAGTCTTAAGGTACGAACGCACTGAGCGGAACTGCACTGCAGCGGAGCGGCATATTTGGTCATATTAGGTCAGTTGCGCTTGGGCTCTTTTCGTCAAATTGGTCTCATTTAATTGCCAAGCAACTGCTCATAAATGAAAATCTTTCCGACAAAAATTAAGTACTCATTATCTTGTTTGAAAAGAAAATAGTTTTCGCTTCACTGTCAAAGCCGACTTGTTTTTCAAAAACTGAAAATAAAGCAGGACTTAATCCCACAATCTTAAAATTAAAATTTTTTTAGTGAATCACCTTTGTAACGTGAATCAGACAGACTGTATAAATTTATTTGTTGTTTTATTAATATGAGTTATATGACGTCACATAATCCTAGTATACCAGATAAATAAGATTATGTGTGTCACAGGCGCGGTTTCACTTTCTTTAAATTTGTACTATTGTTAATTGTCAGCTATTGCTATCAGAATAAATAGCCGAGACACAATTTGATTCTAAATGTTTGTCTGTGCCGCTCAATAGTTTGTGTGAAAATACGTTATGTACATCATTAATTACAACATAATGAACGTATTTAATTGAATGATTTACATTTTTTCCGTGTAACTTATGCATATCTATAACTTTTATTCCAAAATTAATTGTTAAATAAAAAAAACATTAAAATTTGTATTACAGAAAACTTTAAATATCGCTGTCACTTTGACAATTAAATGTTCACTTAACGGGAATGACAAGCAAAACGGCAAACAACCAGTACTATAAAATTTCGTTCACCATTTTAAAAAGGCGGCACAGAATAATTTAGAATCGTTAGCTTTTATAAGTCTGTTCGTAGATACAAGGAAACGATTTCGGATTTATCTAAGCTATCAGATACCTTCATTAGTCAATCACAAACCGTTTGAAACTGTCTATGAACAAAGCTAATATGTATGCATTCATATCTCTGCATACATTTTGAACGTTAAATTCGCAAATAGTCAACACAAGTTAAATTGTTTAACGTAAGTTTCTTTGTTTTACACATATTTATTCAGAATTAGTACTATTGCAACAGAATGGGGTTATTATCATGTTTTCAATTTAAACTGCATTTAGTCTGTAGGTCATACTGTCTCTATGTTATAAGTTTAAATGAAGTATTCATATATACAGTGTGATTGAACACCAAAATTAATCAAAGTAAACCATGAATAAAAATCGGCATGTCTTACCTAAACCACTATTTATTTCTGTCAAATTGACGTTTGTTAGAATATTCAGCTGCTTCAATAGGAAAATGCTCCTGAAATTCTTCATAATAGGCAAGAATATTGCCATTCACCGTTTTCTGTTTTATTGCAGTTTCTAAATTTTAAAAGCTTTCATTTGTTTCGACAACATTTTTGTCAAACGTCATTTGACATTAAGGAATAAATAGTAGTTTAAGTACAGACATGCCGATTTTTGTTCATGGCTTACTTTGACTAATTTTTTTTTTGATCACACTACTTATACACAGTCTATTCTTTCTGTTGAAGTGGCATACAGTGGGTTAATTTTTTTTTTTAAAATATGTACTTAGTGTAATGGAAACTAGAACATGGGGAACTGTAGATATGTTTAAGAACTTCTTCTTCTTCTTAATCTGTAAGTGCCTATCTGAGTTGTCTCTCGCTGGCGTCTTCCAAATTTTTCTCCATTCCTTTCGGTCATATACTATATTTCCTATGTCTACCCATTTCTTTCTTCTTTCTAAAGCTTGTTTGACTCCTTGTCATTTTTTCCTCGGTCTGCCTCTTGTTTGAGAACTTTCCAATGTAAATTATCTACATTCCACATTGCATACCACATATTGTACATATAATTAACGGATTTAAAAGATTTAAATTGACTAATACTATTTATTGATGTTTCAAAGCCACAATTCATCATCAACTTTGTAATTTTTTATTTAAGAGTCCATTTCTTAACATTCATTCATGACAATTATTTATTCTTAATTATATACTTAGTTTCATTGTTTTAATGGGTTGTGCATGTTTTTGTAAAAGTCTGTACTGTAGGTTATTAATTTGTTTTTTTTTTATGTGATACAATTTTTATTTTGATACAATTTTTAATATTGGTTAAATTTTGTAACCGTTGTGAG
The DNA here is from genome assembly GCA_018397195.1 of Lethrus apterus. NCBI lineage: Eukaryota > Metazoa > Arthropoda > Insecta > Coleoptera > Geotrupidae > Lethrus > Lethrus apterus. The sequence goes on along the minus strand of JAFFZR010024902.1, from coordinate 9,016 downwards.
TTCCATTTAAATATATTACCATTTTTCCATAGTAAATGGTGTAGAAATTGCTAAAAAAATTATGCATAAAATGGACATTGGGTATACAAATTTATTTTATAGTAAATGAAACTATTTATTTTGATGTTTTGTAAAGTTTATTTTTCTAGGGTGCAAATAATAAATAAGTGTAAATATGTAAAGGCATTTAATGAAAATGTGATTAATTGTGATTTAATATGACACTGGCAATTTGCCTAATTATGATTGTATTAATGTTTTGTGTAATATTTTATTTAATTACATTTGCTACCGTAATGTATATTTGTTTTTTTTATTTTATCCTTTTGAATGATAATCCATAAAAATATTACACCGTTTTCAAAAGGCGGCGCAGACAATCATTTAGAATCATTCTTTAGGTATCTAATTTTATTTTCAACTTCTTTCCAAGAATTCTTTGTCTAATTTTATTTTCAAATTTTTTTCAAGAATTCTTTGTCCTTTTTATTTACTTTTTGTAGGAGACACATCTTATATACAGGTTGATTCTAAATAACTGTCGCCGTCATTTTACAAATGTTGCATCAAGCTAGCTATTGCCATTCAATAGTTTGTGTGAAAAAGACATGAACAAGTACGTCATTAATTACGTCGTAAATTAACGTATCAGATTGAACGACTTATATATTTTTTCTATGTAACTTATACATATCTTCCTATCTATCTACAACCTTCATTTCAACGTGACTTGTTAAATAAAAAAAATTTAAGTTATTAAAAGAATTTCATAACAAGAAATGTCACCCTTTTACAGGAAAGTACAAATATTGTCACTTTGACAATTAAATGTTAAAATTTGATACGCCCATTAGACAAGCAAACAACCAATGCTATAAAATTCACCATTTTAAAAAGGCGGTCTTACAATCATTTAGAATCAACCCGTATTTGTGTGTCGTAATAAATATGTTTTATTACATTTTTACATTTTTTTACTGGTTGCTTGCTTAATAATAAAAACAACCAAGAATTTGAATTATTAAATAACACCAGTTTTAGTGCGATTTTTTCCCAACGATATTGAATTAAGCGCGAATTAGCACGTCGAAAGTGATTTTTTTGCGGAAACAAAAAAAAAACTACGTTAAATGGATTCGTGCGACTTTAAACCGATTTTATTCAATTAATTACGATCAGCAGTGCTGCGCGGACAGGACATAATTTACAAAGCCGTTGCAATTAATTATTATTAGCGAGGGTTTAGTTTGTTATCATAGCGTGCTAGTGTAAATATGAACCAATATAAGAGGTAACACAATTTGCGTCGTAAATAAATACACAGCACAGTCGAGGATCGCCTCACCTGAAGAAAAATAAATGTGGGAAACCATTGGAAGCAACGCGGAGTTATATTAACCGATAATCTCATTTCGCAAAATCATTTGCCGCGGTTACTAAAACAATTATAGCGTAATTACTAGTTCGCAGTGGGACGTCGATAGCGTTGATTAAAATTAAAACGTTATTTGTCGTTATTGTAAGATTATCGATATTTTCGGCGAAATTCTGCGGTTTACTCGAACTGATGTAAAAAGAAATGTACGAATGAGAAGGGTGTTTTTAAGTGTAAGTGTTGAAGAGAGTGTCTGTGGCGCAAACGCGGGCCCGGAGCAGATCCAGACTTACTCCGGGAACAGTTAATGACTTGCCACCAGCTGGCCAGTTGCCAACCTGTTGTTTCTATGTTAAATGTGATATTTAATCAAAACAAAAATACGTGTAAGTTACAATCTCCACTAATTTAAATTATTTTAACGTAATTGTTTTAAAACAATCGCTTGTTAATAATAAATTATATTTTTAGGTAGATTTTTTTTTATATAATCATGAAAAGTCGACACCAATTTCGCAGACGATTCAGTCTTCAACCGTCGTTTTTAAAAGAGGAACCGGAAGAAGATCACCACTTACCAAAGTAAGTCCATATTTTTTTTTTATATAATTTAATATCGAGAGTTTTGCTTTGAATAAATTACATATTTTTTTTAAGTAAAAAGATTCGTAACTTTTAGTTAGTTTTACGAAAGTTGGAATCCGCAGGGACATATTTTATCCTTTGAGGCGGTTTCCATCTTATCTGAAAAGTTTTTACGTACTTCGTGATATATTGGGAGACTGATGAACTTTAATGACTTTTCGATTTTGTGGGAAAATCTTTACCTTCTATGTTTTTAATTTAAATTTAAATTTGTTTTTTATGTTTAAAGTCTTCTAATTATGAAGAGAAAGATAACTTTCCCAGTCAATTATAACATTGAATTTATTACTAAAAAACATTAATTCTTGGATGTAATTGCTTGAAATTTTACTTATTTTTTTTTATTTTTGAACAAGCGACCAATGAAAAACTTGTTTAATAAAAATATATTTATTACGACCCACAAAGATATAAAATATATAAAAAACACGTTTTTATATATTTTATATATTTGTGTGTCGTAATAAATATATTTTATTATTTTCGCGTTTTTTATTGGTTCCTTGCTCTCGAGTAAAAGATAGATATACTTTTAAAAATTTAATAATAATAATTTATATTTAATTCAATTTAAAATCTTGCACGTGTATTTTGAATATTTTTTTAGATATTAATTTTTTTGGCATTTATTATTTAAAAATAAATTAAGAATACTCTTTAACGAACAAAAATAAATAATAAAATATTCAATAAGTCAAATTTTAATAGGGGGTGAATTTTATCTAAATTTTAATCCGCGAAAGGAAATAATTAATTTAAATTGAGATCAAATTTTGTATAAAAAAAAAAACAAATATAAAACTCTTGTTGGAAATAACAATTACAAAATGTCGGTCAAAAGTGTTAAAAAACAGGTTTCAAAAATAACAAATTTACATTTAAAAAAATATTTAATTCAAATGTCGAAATTTTTAGCATTCAATTGTTATTTTTTTGTCGTAAAACGAGGAAAACAATTATAAAAATTGTGGCGCAAATTGTATTTTTTTTACGAAACTCGTAGGTATGTGATATTTTTTTAATCGTAAATAATTTCACGAACATAAGTTCATTAAATCTTAGAGTTAAGAGAGAGTTAAGTACCCTATTCATCTCCGTTGGATCCGTCCGTGGAAACACCATCTTGAAACAAATGAAATTGATTTATAGTAGCATCTTATAGTGTGTGTATTGTTGCTTCAAATGAGACGCGCTCATAGACGACTTAATCCGCAAAAACGACACTTCTGTCTTTCCATCTTTTCCAAACGAACAAAAATGGAAAACTGCAAAAAATTGAATTTTGTCCCACAAATAAAATTTTGAATAATATAAATATCTCGGCAATGTAGTTTGACGACTTAATCCGCAAAAACGACAGTTTTGTCTTTCCGTACATGCCAGAAAAAAAAATGACGGTGATAATAAAACAAAATGGTTGAAACCCACCTTTTCGTTTCTGTCAAATTATTATTATTAAATGCTGGCCTTCTATTATTTTACCGCTGCATTCATCACCATCTTTTCCAAACGAACAAAAATGGAAAACTGGAAAACATGGAATTTTGTCAAATAAATAAAATTTTGAATAATATAAACATCTCGACAATGTAAAAGATTTTTAATTCATTGCAAGATAACATTTTCTCATTGTACATATTTTTAATTTTTTTAAGGAAATAAAGGCAACCCAACCCATTCAAAATGGAGAAACGTATTCTTCAAATTTGTCGTCGAAATTATTCGACACATGAGTTCAACTTGCACTAGTCCGCTCACATCCGGAGACCAATGATTCTGGGTAATTACCCGTTGTCAGTACGGCTGTTGTGAGCGACTAAAGCTTGCCGGGCTAGCGACCTATGCCAGACACGGCTGTTGTAATTTACAACGATATCGGCTTTATGGCCTTATGGCTGATAAGCAGACACCGACTAATGCATTACGGCACTTACCGCCAGGTGGCGCCGTGCATCTGTTGTACATTTGGCAAAATTTTAATTTGACAGATCTTTCAAGACTTCTTCTGTTCTACAAATATTTTTTTAATTTTTTAAAAAGACGGTATTACACAATCTAAACTTTTAAAGATTTTATAAATACCACTTTTGCCCAACAGGTGATTTAAACTTTAAAAAATGTGAACAAAACCCAATTCAACTTTAGTTCAAAGTCTGAACAGGGCACCTATTTTTTCTTTAATTTTAAACAAAAATGTTTATAACAAATTATCAGAAAAACTAAATACGAAAATGTTAATAATTAACAGAAAATGTTAAACATAAATTTTCAGAAAAAAAAGTGAAAGTTATTAACGAAGTACCTACTAACATAAACAAGTAAATAGCCGAATTAAATTATCAGAAAAAAAATAAATATAAATGTTAATAATTAACAAAAATGTTAAAAAGAAATTTTCAGAAAAAGATTAACACGAAAAAATAAATACGAAAATGTTAATAATTAACTAAAATGTTAAAGAGAAACTTTCAGAAAAAAGTTACTAACATAAACAACATAAACAAACAAGTAAATAGTAATAATTTTGGTATTAATAATGTTAATAAAAAAAGAAATAAATTAGCAGAAAAAAAATAAATACAAAAATGTTAATAATTAACAAAAATGTTAAAAAGAAATTTTCAGAAAAAAATAAACAGGAAAAAATAAATACGAAAATGTTAATAATTAATTAAAAGATTACAGAAAAACTTTCAGAAAAAAAAGTTATAACGAAGTTACTAACATAAACAACATAAACAAACAAGTAAATAGTAATAATTTTAGTATTAATAATGTTAATAAAAAAAGAAATAAATTAGCAGAAAAAAAATAAATACGAAAATGTTAATAATTAACAAAAATGTTAAACAGAAATTTTCAGGAAAAAAATTGTTAACGAAGTTACTAACATACACAAGTAAATTGGTAAATTAATTTTGTTATTAATAATGTTAATAAAAACGAAATAAATTATCTGAAAAAAATAAATACAAAAATGTTAATAATTAAGAACATTTTGCCCGATGTTTCGATGAAGTTCCATCCATCTTCTTCAGGATTTCTTTAGCTGTCAGACTTGAACTGTTCAAGTCTGAAGAGATTTTATAGATCTACTTAACATCGTTGCACCATCATATAGAATGGCTTACTCCTTATATTAAGACACGTTCTTTAATATCCATTTGCTTAATTAATGTACTATTTACGCTTCACACTTTTACGATCGCGCCGTTTTAAAACGATACCGATGTTTGTTCATTTTCATTTCAATTCAAAATCGATAAACAAAACAAAAGAAACGTGCTTTTTGAAATTAATTAATTAATTTGAATGCAAATTAACTCTTCAAGTTGCCGAAGATCCCTCTTAAAATTCCAAGCTCGAATAATAATTAATATAAAGTGTATAAAGTTAATTTTCGTTTGCTCCATATATTTCCGTTTGTCGTCTTCGTTTCCTCTTTGTAGATATTTTACACGCAAATTTCTTTTTCTGTTTATTTCTTTCATACATTTTTCGTCCATCCAAACCTTCTTTTTCGGTATTTTCCATATGGTTATGTTTTTTCGTATATTCCTTGTAAATTCCTAGTTCTTATATTTATTATTTCATTATTTTTCTTGCTTTTTTTATCATAATTATCATTGTTGTTCGTGTGTGTTTTGCTAGTTTTTTGTAATTGATATTATCAGTTTTTTTATATCCTATTTTTGTCTTGTTTCCTTTTCCTCTTTCCTCCTTTGCTATTTCTCTTATTGTTTTTTGTATTCCTTATTCTTTTTTCGTCTGAATCAACGAAGGTCTTTTGTTGGAGACTCCTTCATCTACTTTTGTTCTTTAAAATGTCGATTTTGTCCGTAAGGCTTTGTATTTCTATCAAACACACATTCTCTCCTATTTTTTGAACACTTTTTATTTTATCATCCATTTGCAATCCTTTTGATAAAAAGTTTTCCAACGTTCCTTCCAGAACTTCATCTCTCAAATTATTGAGTTTAATTGTCTTTTTTAGTTCTACAAAAACTGTTCACAATTTTTTTCTGCTCCATATATTTCCGTTTGTCCTGTTCGTTTCCTGTTTGTAGACAAATAACTTAACACAAAAAGGAACGATATTAAAGAATATTTAAAGAAACGTTATTACAGAATACAAAAAGACATGAAAACTTATTTAAATATGTCATAAATTTTCAATTTTTTTTGTTGTATCCATGACAACGATATTATAATCAGTATAATTCTTTAATTCGTCATATATAGTTTTCTCAGAAGTCTACGTAAACATAAAAAAAGATGATACATGATGTATCAGCGCCTCTACCGTTTTGGAGTGTACCAATGGTTTGGAACAAGGATAAGGTTTGAGTTGGCCAATCCCAGTGGACTTTCTATCTTGTTATATTTTCTATGGTAAATACAATAAGCAGTATGGGTAGCAGTAAAACAAAAAAATACACTATTTTTGTGACGTATGTGGTCACGTGGTGGTCACTTCCAGTTGCTCACTCTGTATATCAACAGATACTATTGTAGAAAGGGCTAAAAGCAATTTTGAAATGGGAGGAATCGACGCCGGAATATATTGTTTGGAGGAGACAGGGCAAGAGAAGGTGGTGGTAGAGGCGGGGAGAAAGCTGGATAAGGACGTTATTGATTTAGAAGAGGGAAAGAGGAAAGATCTGTCGAAGTGGAGAAGAGACAGAACGGACTTGTACGAGAGTGACGGATGAACATTGATGGATATGGAGAGAATAGCTAAGGAAGGAAAGAGGTGCGAAAGAGGAAGAAAGATCGAAGAAAGTTACGAGAAAGGTACGAGTTGATACACACGCTAAAATACAACAAAATGTATAAATAAATACAAATTTCGAAAGGGAGTCGCGATATATTTAGGGCAGAAAAGGGGGTAGAGAGAATATCCTGATAGCTAGGTTCCGTTGTGGTAATTAGGAAAAGGGAAATAAGTAATGGATGGGGGAGGAATATACAAGATGTAGGTTCTTTGGAAAGGGAAAGGTGAAGAAGGAGAGTAAGATAGAAATTACCGAGATGCTTTAATAAGGCAGAGAGCGGTTAAGGAGTGCTAAAACTCGAAATGGAAGATCAGCAACATAGTCCCGAGCATTAATTTCAACAAAATATGTATAAAAGGGAAACTAACACTGAATAATGCGAAATCAAGATAAAAACAAAATCACAATCGTCATAACAAAACAAAACACTAACGCCGCAAATAAATAGCAATACAATTTGCGCAGAATATTTGGCTCGAATTAAATAAATTTGTCGAAAAGATGAAGCTTAAATAAAAAATATCCACAAAAAAATTAAGAACTAAAATAGCAAACCTAACACAACACGAAATACATCATCATAATTTTTGAATAAATGTATTTCTAATTCAAATAAGCTTTTACAAAGGAAAAGTAGTTACCCCCGACAAAGGCCTAAAATACAACTCAACCCCAAATAAACGAAACAAAATCGATATTTTTAAAAAATCAGGAAAAGTATAAAGGAAAAAGTTATTGGTAGGCAGCAGCTGTAGAACCTAAAAATTTTTGACTATACAGGTGTTCCGTTTTAGTGATACAGGACCTAAGTATTTTATTTTAAATGGAACAGCCTGTAAGATCCAACAATTTGCCAACAATGGCGAAGAAAAAATTTACAAAGTTGGAATCAAATTTTCTGATTTTCGGAAAAGCTGGTAATTGCAGAAAGCAGAAAATTAGATTCCGGTTTTCTAAATTTTTTCATCGTCATTGCTGGCAAATATGGATATCTTTCGTTAAAAGTACGACATGCTCATTCCACCACTCTCCCACATTCTCCATATGAATGTAAAATAAATTTAAAATATCTTTATTTGTGTAATTATTTACTACACTAGCCATTATGTCTTTATACTAATGCCAAACAAAAGACAAGTGTCAAATTAGACAATCATTACTTAATTATAATGACATCTAAGGTTGTCTAAGATCACTAAACAAGGGATAAACGGCATTCTTAGGGGAATTATTTAGAAAACTGCTTATAACTCAAAAACTATTAGAAAAAATGGGTTATATGCCTTATAACAATCTATGTAGAATTACTAAGCGCATTTAAAAATGCAGCATGGGGTTCCACTTAAAAAAATTGATTTTTACTGATTTGAAGTTGTTGGAAGTTCAACTAGCAAAATGTCAATAATGAAGATTTCAAGTGCAGACTTCCGGAAATACAGAATTTTCAATATACCACTGCAATTGGTAAAATTTATTTAAAACAACAAAAAACTCCAATACGGCTAGATTTTAGTATAGGGTGCCCTTATAAGTTTTGGTGTAAAATTGTGAGTAGAATTTGAAAAACGATGAAAAAATATAACATTCCATTTAAAATAACAAAGTTAGTGTGCACTTCCGGTACAACCGGAAGTGAAACGAGAGCGCCAATAATTTAGAATAAGAGATCAGTTGGTGTAGCTTATAATTCCAAGTTATTAGAGTTGATATACAGTGTGATGATAAAGTTGGGAACAAAATTCATAAAATCGTTCTATAATGTTTTTAAGAAAATCGCTCGGACAGGTCAATTTTTGTTTTTGAAATGCCGTCTTCTGACGTTAAATTTTTTTAGAATGACGTCATTTGTTTTTGCACAAAGACGTCATCATAATTTTTTTTAAATGACAACCCCCACTTTTTTCTTCTGTTTCTAATAGACTTTCTTACTACCTAAACGGTGATGTAAAAAAATTGGTACCTTACATAACAATTTTTTTGAATAAATGATATTTAAATTTTTTCTTTTAAACAAAAATTTTAATTTTTTGAAGAAAAAATGTTATTTTTTTCAGAAAAGTTCTTATGTAAAGAATTAATTCAGTAATCACCACTTAAACATCAAGGAGGTCTATCAAAAGCAAAAGAAAAAAATAAGAGGTGTCATTTAAAAAAATCGATAATGACGTCATTGCACCTTAAAACTTCACTCTTCGTCTTAGATACATAAATTACTGTTATT
>JAFFZR010024901.1:24098-48574 GCA_018397195.1 Lethrus apterus | reverse complement strand
TTTTGGCGAAGAAATTATCTCTATATCTTTAACCCCTTAACCGCAGGGGTGCCAACCCTAAAATTCCTAAATTACACTAGGGGTTGAGTGATGCCTTATTTAAAAGCTTACGTAATTGGCATTTCAACGGTGTATTAATTTTTGAAATCCATAGATTCGTTCAAACCCACGACGTACATTTTGAAAATTTGAAGGGGTCACTGTTTGTTCTAGTCTTCTTTTTTGTATTCAGTCTTTTTAAGTGATATTTTTAGTTATCTGTTTGTTTGTGTTGTAGTAGATGGTTGGAATGTTTGTCTATTATGTTGTCCGTTTGTGTTTGTTTTCTTTATATGCTCTATGTAAGTTTTTGGTTTATGTTTGTGATTTTTACGTCTAGAATTTTTTTTCTTTTTTTCTATTGTAAATTTTATTTTTCTTATGTTGTTGATGTATTCGTATACGTTATTTATTTTGTTTTATTCGGTTTTCATAGGATGTTGTCTGGCAGCGAATCCAAGGTTGTAATTCATATTTCGTTATGATTGGTTTTAATTTTTTTCAGTTCTTTTAGGTTCGACAATTTTTTTTAATTTAAAAAGCTAGTATCTTTTATTTTTAAAACACTTTTGAAATCTTTTACCGTTTCAATTCAGAAACAAATACGTGCATTGCATATAATTACAACTTTAAATCAAGCACTTTTGAAACTACGAAGTGAAAGTATTGACAGTTTGGAGACGACGTAAAACCTTTGATAAAAATTTCCGAAAGTGCTAAAAGGCAAAGAAGAACCAACTTGGACGAGACGCGCCCGATAAAAACATCAAACATGTCCACTTTAAAAGTTGAGACGCCGCGGTCTCGCCTCTGTGCAAGGGACGCGTTCATAATATTTGATGCACCTCTCGCATCTATAATAAATAAACCATTACGCTTTTAGAACAAAAATATATCTACGTGGCATTTTAAACCTTAATTATCAAAATTTATTCACAGATTTATTCTCGTCGACGATATAATTTTTCCGATTGACTTGCGATTATTTTGATTATTTCGTATGTAAAAGAACATTAAAGTCTAAACAATAAACTTTAATGCATTTTTGTTATGTTAGCGCGGTCGTGATATACGATTTCAATTTGATACAGCTCGCAATAACGGCCACTATTTCACATCCGGTTATCGTCAGCAGCGCTAAGTTTTGTGTTCGAATGCAGCACACGAGATAATAAAATGATTTGCGGGTGGTTTCGGCGTGGATTTTTTATCGACTTCGCTGGACTAGCTCAAGGATGAAAATGTTGACCATTTTCAAACTTGCCACGTACAAGTAGTGAACGTTTAAGGGGTTTTTAATAATTTAGTTTATGTACATCACCAAACGATTATTGAGAAATTTTAATCGAAATTTAGGAAATACGGAGAAAAACAAATCTTTTTTCTGCATTGGAAATCTTTGGGACTGATTGTGACCCATCCCTTCGAAAGGAACCAAAAAGGAAAGAAGGTATTATTATTAAAAACAAAGTGTTTCGGAATAGCCATAAGTGCTGAACTGAAAATTGGATTAATAAAAAAAGAAAGAAGGTGTTGTTAACTCCATAATATTTCGGAATTGCAATAAATGCCCCGACAACTGAAAATCTAGTCGTATTGTGACTCACTCCTCTAAAAGGAACCAAAAAGGAAAAGTGTTGTTAGTGAGTGTTAAGTAATCGTAGTAAGTGGTCCGATAACCATTAAGTGGATTTATACAGTTGATATTGACTTGGTGAATCAATAATATTTCATATTTTTCATTAATTAAATCACTACGTAATTGAATTGTTGTACAATTAAATATTTTTTTTCAAAAATGTTTGTTTTGAAATATTTTACTTTGAGGTTTCGAAGCCCCAAGTGGATTGACTGGTTGGATCGTTACCGAGAGGTCTCGGGTTCGTGTCGCTCCCGTGTCTGGTTAGGTTCGATTGTACGTCAAGAGTTGCTGCTAGCATTCACCAATGGTATACAATTAATGGAAGTCTAGAGCTATAGGCGTACTTCTGGAGTTCAAGCTCTTACTCTTTCACAGAAAAGAAAAAAACACATATATCTTCCCAATTTTAAATAAAAAATATTTTCCAATTAGTTTGGTCAAATCGAATATCCAAAAACGGAACAGCCTTAAGTGTTAACTATTCTTGTTTTTATATTAAATTTCTCGTTTAAATCACTCACACACAATAAATAAATAATTCATTCGAAGCGAGATATTCAAACATTTAAATGTTATGAAAGTATATAATTATACCGCCTCAATAAACTAATTCCTTCGCAAACAACCGATGAATATTCATCAAATATTTGCGTTCATTTTCCCATATAATCTCCAGTGTCTCGTCTTCCATTTTCTCGCGTCGCGTTTACGTAGGAGCGCCATCCATTAAACCGATGGAAAAACGTATTCGAACGACTTATAGCGCACGTTAAATTAAAATTTCACGATGCATTTAAGCAAATTTTTACAAAATCAAATTTCTGTACGGACCTCGCGTTGGAAATCGACGTTTGCCTTTATTAATATATGGGGAATACCCCAGCCGTAATTTTCGATATAATTCGCTGCATACCCGTCTCATAAAATATTCATTGGTGTAGGAAGCGCAGAATTCGGCCATTCTTCACTGTGTAACGAAACTGTTTATTTTGACAAAATTTGGAAATTTTTTTTAAAACGGGTGTCCTCAAGTTTTGAGAATAAATCGGAGGGATTTATAAATAAAAATTATAAAAATTTAATTGCTCGATGTGACGTGTGTGCGTGCGTCATCTGCTCAGTACGTTCACATAGAGACGCACAACAGGTTGTAACATGATTTTCGCTGATTTGCAATTTTCATTATCCCTGATGTAAAAAGTCTGTAGTCTAGAACTTGAATAATGTGTATGACAAATTAAGATCAGATGACGCATGCGCAAACGTTGCTGTTCGAGTAAATTCGGGAAACCTTGTACGAGTTGCGTCAGTTTCTACTAAACCGGTGACGCTAACAGGACCGGTTCAGAAGCTGTTCTGACCAGTTCAGAAAGCGGTTCCGAGCTTTGTGTTCCAAGTGTCTGTTTCTGATTTAGAAGAAAACAAGAAACGCTTTATTAATTGGTTTTTCGGGACATTATTATTATTTATTTTGATTCAATTATTTAATAAAATTTTTATTTATTTAAAGATATTTTAAACGAGTGGTTTCGGTTATTTTCCCCAGAGTTTTTCTTTGGAGTTTTCATTTAATCAACAAATTGTTGCCAGACGTGAACAGCCTCATTTTATTGACTAATTAAGGCAATTAATCATGAAACTGTTGTCAGACGCGAACAGCTTATTTTATTAATTTTATTTAAGGCAATTTAATCATTGAAATGTTCATTCATCAATGCGAGTCTTATACTCCTACTATTTTTCTCCCTTTTTTGTGAATTATCGTAAAATCATATATCAGTTATTTCTAAGTAGTTATTTTAAATTTGTTACTGTATGCTATTGGTCTAAAGAGTGTGTGAAATTATTTCGAAACTATATATTACTTTACAACAAAGGGGTGCTCATATTATGCGACTAGTGACACCACACAGACGTGTTTCCCTTCGAGCTTCCGACTAGACTTAATTGTCTAATACACGGAAATATAATATACACGGAAACGCCAATGACGTCGCCATGATGTCGATACAGCTAGCAAGACTGTGCAAACAGTTTTGTTAATAAGACACGCCCAGGATGTTAATTAACATGTTGTTTGTTCGTTATTCGTCGGTGTTCCGGTCTAGAATACCGCCCAATTTTACTTTCGGTGATCGAATACGACCTGAATGTACTTAAAAAAACAATAAAAAACAAAACTGAATAAATGCAGTAACATCGGAACGAAGCGCGAAAAGCCATTATAAAGGCACGATTAACGAGATATTTTTCGGGTAGTGTAGATGTTCGTGGCTGTAGTCACGATACGCTAATAAGTTCAATTTACCAGACTATTAAATGGAAGTGTCTGTCGGCGAAGTGAAAGGTACAAATACAAACAAAGTCGATGAGGTGCCTCGAATAAAATGGATTATCGACCTGCGAACTTTATTCAGAGGAATCGTGTACTTACAATAAATTTTGCATTTATGTTAAAGCGTAGTTCTAAAGAATTATTGCAGTAATTTTTTTTACTTATATTGATATTTAATGTGAACAATGGGCATATAGTGACAGAATCTCTTTTTCTTATTTTGTCCAACACAGGTTTTATGATACTGAATTACCTATAACTCCAAAAGAATTAACTTTAGCTATAGGGAATGTTATACGCGATCGAAAAAGAACTTAAAAACTTGATCAAATGGCATAAAAATATACAGGATGTTCCATTTGAAAAAAAAAACGAGTTTTAGCCTTTTAAAGATGCTACAATTCATTATCAATTTTGAAACACCCTGTATAATATAACGAGGATATTTGGTATTGACTGTTTAACTTGAAGCATTGTTACCATTATGCCAACGAATCGTTACAAAATCGTCGTTAATAAATTAATTTTAAAAGAGAACTACCTAAATTAATTTTTTTTACCTAAAAGTCTCGAATATCTCGAAAACCGCTCAATTTTAGTATGGGGTCTGTAGTACAAACTTTCCCTATTTTGTTCCGGAGAATCACTGCGGACAATAGAAAAGTAAAAATCCACGTAAACCATTAAAATAACAAATTTATTTATAAATCAAATATACAACACAGTGCAATAAAAATATTCAACAATGCATAGTAACTAGTTAAAACGAAAGCACTAGAAAATTACGAAAATGAAACTAACATAAACAAACTCGAAAATACTAGTAAAGGTAACTGATCTCCACCATGGTCAAAATACAAAAAAACTTATATAAAATTAAACATAGCTATAGCTAACAAAGCGCATATAATAATAAACAAGAAATATATTTTTGATCGAAAATATTTTAAATTAAAATACTCAGAATTAGTCACTATTGTGATAAACATTTATAATAACTTTAAATTAAAACCAAATTGCAATAAAAAATATCAACCAGATGAGCATTATTACCATTAATAAGGTAAAAGTTGTATGATTGTTTATAAATACAATTAAATATAATTAAAAAATCAAATTAAAAGCAACTTTGAATTTTTGTTCCTATGTTATCCATCTAAAATATTGAATAATTTTAATTATCCAAAATGTTTACGTACATAAAAGTTCTTTATTTAAAAATAACAGTAACTGCCTTAATTTAAAAATTGTTTAGAAAATTATTTTATATATTTAAAACATTTTCAGTATAAAAATGTTACTGCGCCTATAAATGATGGTAAAAATATTATCAGCTAAAATTGTATACAGATTAAATTCAGAAAAGAACTGTCAAACTTATGAAAAATATGACCAGATTCCAGAAACTTTATTCCACTGTGGATAGTTATAAGATGTTAAATATTTTCTTGTAGTTTTATTACTTGTTTACAAAAATTTGGACTTTTTGACATTTCTTGACGAACCTTTTTATATGTGAAAAAGAAATACAAAAATTAATGTTAGGATATAAAATGAAAGAAAGTTTTATTTTAATTTAGTTAAGAATTCTATAAAGATGTGCATAACTAAAGAAACCGTATAATTAAAAATATACTTACTTTTACTATTTATGTAATAGTTAAATCTGCTTCCAGCTAATATCTTTAAACATTTATAATTGGCGTAAATACAACAACAATAACAAATAAAAATAACATAGACTAGAATTTAATCGACTTGCAGTTTCTTGAACGTGCCTTCCACACCAATCCCCAATTCTTCATTAATTTCCGAAACAAAGGGATTCTCCTTCTCGTTAATTTCAATGTACGAATCATCCAGTGATAGCACCAATTCTCTACGTTCTTTAAGCCTTTGCTTCAGTTTTTCGATCATGTCTTTCAGTGGCACTTCACCGCCATATTCTTTTGGTAGGATGTTCGGATTGACTTTTTTATACAATTCGTCCAACGACTTATGAACCTAATATATTAATAATAATTAGATTAAATAGATCTTAATATGATCAAAATACTCACTAAGATTCTACTTTTCAATTTTTCGTTTAAAAACGCCATTGCGAATTCGATTAGTTTTACAGCATTCGAGGAAATGTTCAAGAAATGATTCGATTTGTGTCTCATTGGAGTGGAATGCTGTAACGAGGAGAAAAGTTAAATGCCATAAATAAAGTAATTAAGATGATTCTATCAAAAATAACTGTAGGTATATAAGGAAGCAGATAAGAACTCTGTTGGAAGTAAAATCCTATAATTCTATGAATATATTTTGTTAATACAGCCCAATTACATCTATCACCTGCTTTTATGATTATTATCTTTTTATTTTATGTACCGAATAATCTTCACCACGACATTTACTTTTATTTTATTACCACAACGTTAGTAGTGTCTATTTAGTGCGGAATTCTTCTATAGCGACTTTAACATCTCATTCGTTTATTAGAGGGTATATTTTACTTAAAGTTAATACTTTTCCAGATATGTTTGTTTATGTAAATGTACTAACTTATTGTGTAGGAGTAATACATTCGGTAACCCTTTTAGTTTTATTGTTACTAATTTCTTAAGCTCAAAAGTAGTAAAATAGGGTAAAATAAGATATATAGCTCGTTCGCTATCCACTGGCGAGATACCTGCACAAATGATTTACAACTTGCGTTAAAAGTTGCGAGTTAAGTAAACAGAAACGACCATTTACAAGCCGATATCCCTTCAAAATATCGGCGCCAGTAATCGGCAAATGTTTTCAATCGCATCGTGTTCATATTACGCATATTATTATTAAAAATATTTGTTGCGCCACTGCATCTTTAAGTCATTTTATTTTATGGCAAGAATACCAGTAATATGAATTATTCAAAAGAACTTGTTGAAATGGTTTATCTGTTTACCGATTGTGAACGAAATTGTCTTTTGGCATCGCGAGGAGGAAATATTTTCCCACAGAGGACACCACCAAGTCGGTTGTTTTAAAAAGTTAAAACCCGATTCGAAGCCAGTAGAAATGATCAGAAAAATTTCAAGTGAACCAAATGTTTCGAAGTTCATACAACATAAAGTTTTAAAGCAAATATTTTCCTTATTCCATCAATTTGCAGCAGCCTCTTATGGAAAGTGATTATGAAAATAGGATACAATTTTGTGACTGAGCTCGAACAAAACACAACGAGGATCCGTTATTTTTTAAACATGTTTATTTACTGATAAGGCTACATTTCCAATAGTAGGAAGCGGACATCATTTGCAATTATCATGCAACAGAAAATCCTCGTTTCCGAAGATAATCAACATCGTTTTTATGTTAACGAGAGGGGGGGGATTATTGGACATTACCATTACGGTACTCGAACAGAAGAAGACCTGAAAATTCATATTGGATACGTTTCAAATTGTTAATCTCAAATGTTGCATTACGAGCAGAGATCGTTTATTAATCGCAATCAGTTGTGTTTAAAACAGAATGGACAATGTTTTGAACAATTGTTGAGTTAAATATTTGTTTGTTATTTATTTCGTCATTTATTGTTAATTAGTAATTATAATTACCGATAATTGATTTTCGTTGTTTGTCGTTACTGGTCACAGTTTCAGTGACCAGATTTCCAATCCAAACACTGACGTGTGGTTGGGTTCGCTCCATAAATGAAATTTAAAAGGTATTATCAAAAGTACATTTAGAGTACAAAGATATATGAATATATGGGATGTGGGTTGGGCTGGGTTGGCTCCGTAATTAAAACTCAAAAGGCGTCTTGCTGTACATTCATGCTGAATACTGGAAGTTTTGCTGAACATTTTTTGCTGAAAACTTTTGAAAAAAATTCCATTTATTTTCAAAAGTTATTTCCTTTATAAAGAAAAAAAAATAATCACAGTAAAATGATTTCTTGTCAATTTATCTGTCTGTCAGCTGCATTTATTCGTATTTTTGCCAGTGTTATTTAGTAGCGAACAATATGCAGACATTATTGTGTTTTCCAAAAAAGAAAATGAAGTTAATGAATTTTTTCGTTATCGCATAATAAATATGAAAATTATAATTTTTACTATTTTGAAGATAAGGGAGTAAAAATCGAAAACAAAAATCCAAAACCTAGTATGACAAAACGACTCATTTTTAAGCAAAAGTAAATTCTTATGGTTGTTTGTCGTGCCTTCCAACAATTTTTTTTTTATTACATACTTCACATCTCAACGTTGCTGGACGTATGGGAAAATTGACAGTAAAAAATATATATACAGGTGTCTCACTTTAGACGACACGGCCCCAATATTTGTTTTATATACAATGTGTCTACTTAAGTTGGCGACATACGGAAAACTTTGTTATTTTTAGTTTTACGAAAAAATGTTATTGTTTATAAAAATTCTGCTTTAATAAAAAATGATCTTGCAGTATTCAAAAAATTGTTCCTAGATTAAGGAATGAATATTACATAGGAACAATAATTTTTATGTAAGTTTATTGTCAACATAACATTTTAAAAGTTTTTTTGTTGAAAAATACAAAAACCATAAAACAGATAACTCTTGTTTCTATTGAATACCTGATAACATTTTGTTTTAATATCTAGCAACAAACATTATTATTTCGTCCCTCATTACAATAATACCTCAACATGGCCTCCTTCTCTTCTGGTACAGGTAATCGTTCTATCACAAAATTCGCGTAATACACTCCTAATTATATCTGGAGTTATTGTACTCTGAATCGTTTCCTTTATTAACAATTACCTGTATTAGAAGAGCCATGTTGAGGCATTATTGTAATCAGGGACGAAATAATAATGTTTGTTGCTAGTTATTAAAACAAATTATTATCAATAGAAATAAGAGGTATCTGTTTTATTGTTTTTGTATTTTACTAGAAAAAAACCTTTTAAAATGTTATGTTGACAATAAACTTACATATAAAATATTGTTTCTATGAAATATTCATTCATTAATCCATGATTTATAAGAATTAATTAAGTTCTCGCTAGGATCAATTTCTTTTTTTTTTTAATTTTTATTCACCCAGTATATGCTATATCAATTCTGCAAGATCATTTTTTATTAAAGCACAACTTTTTATAAAGAATAACTTTTTTTTCGTAAAAAAGTTTTCCGTATGTCGCCAAACTCGCCAACATAAATAGACATATACATGAATTATCGATTTAAAAAAGAAATCTGATTATAACACTCACTAAATTGCACTTTTAGGGTATGTTACTTTCCCTTCGCGGTAAAATGTTATTCTACTACTATTTAATTTAAACAGCAATATTGAAGAAGTCGTATTAGGGATTTTTTTATTAAAAAATCTTCTTAATTAAATTTGTTCAGAATCGTTCAATTAAGCTAAATCCTAAATTTCATTAAAAATCATCATTGAAAATCTCAACAAATTTCCAAATGTATACGTCCTAAATGTGATTTAGTCGAAAATACTGTTATTTAATTAATTAAGCATCGTTTTTTGTTATTGTATTGACTTAAAATAATAAAATAAAAAGTCGTGGCAAACTTGTAAGTTTATTACCCGAATTTTCTGGACATAGAAATTTTTCGTTTTTAATGAAATTTCGGATTTAGCTTATTTTAACGATTGTATACAACCTTTATTAATTTTTTAATTAATTTTTTTATCAAAAAATTTTGTTAATAAATTTTGCTGTTTATTTTAAATCGTAGTAGACTGGCATTTTACCGTGAAGGGAAAGTATATACCCTAAAAGTACAAAGTAGAGAGGGGTGTAATCAGAAAAAAGAATTTTTTAAAATCGATAATATGTATAAAAAATACTGTGGTGGTGCAGTCTAAAGTGAGACACACTGTATATGTGTGTGTTTGTGTAATGGTACAAAAAAGAATTTTTACCTGAATGCATCTCAAAATATTTCTCACATCAGATAAAGAAAATAAAGAAATATGAGCCATCTGAAAACCATGTTCATCGTTTATGTACGTATATCCATTAACTTGATTTACTTCGTCATCCATGTAAGATTCGGTTATCAAACTGTGTACTCGGATCATGTGAGCGGCTGTATATTTATGCGGATCAAATCGTCCAGCACAGCTGAAAATAACCAATTTTCCTTCATCTCTATCCAACAATGGAACCAAGTAGCCACCATTAATGATATCAGAAAGTTCTTCGTCTTCGCAGTCGAGTTTTCGAAACCATTCGGGATGCATTTGCCTAACAATCAAGTATTTTTCTAGCATTTCACACGCCAGTGGCACACTGAACTTTTTCGTGCGCAAAAACCGTAAAAGAAATGGAGCGTCTAAAACAGATTAATTTAAGTTAGCAAATTGTAAGACTACAAAACTATTAGTGCAAAGAATAATTAATTATTTTCAGATGGATTTTTTTAAATGTCGAAATAATTTTTGAAAACAACAGCATGAGTATACTAATAATGATGTACAATTAATTATATAAAATGTAACAGCCATAAATATTATATAGTGAAACATGCTATTGATGTTTTATTTACTGACTACAAATTAAGAGCGATTTGCACCGTTGTCGCTTAATGTTTAATTAAAGCTTACAATTATATTTTTTCATTATTGTGTCAATGATTTCTATGGAAATTAAACGCAGTTTAAAATGAATTGAGAGCAGTGAAAAAAAAACGTATAGCATTAAATGCTTGTAGCTGTAGCTGTACTGCATCATTTTTGTTTCTATTTCCCCGTCCAGTATTACTAATTCATCGTCTCATCCCTTTTTAAATTCATTGAAGAAATATAAAAAGAAGTAATAAAAGAGAAAAACACAAAAACAGAACTTATATAAGGTTGGTGCATAATTATCAGTCGTTTTTACTGGCGTCTTATTTGTTAATTATTTTTTTATTATTTGAAATACGGGCAATTGTGCATTATTTGTTAATAGAAATTTATAAATTTATTAATAAAAATATTCTTCTATTTTTAGGTTATAAAAATGCGTGTCGATAATCATACTCATATTTGTCATATTATGTTTTACCACTTCGAGAAAGTCGAAAGTCGATGCAGGGAATGGTTTTCCTGTTTCAAATCTGGCGAAAAATTCAATGTGAACCATTCAGCCATCGTTCGTCGTTTCAAAAAGCTCGGAAAGGTATGGAAATTGACTGGATGGGTCCCTCACAAACTCACCGACAACAATAAAGCCGAACGTGTCCGAAATCTTGTCACTGGGAATAAATCCTGGCTTCTCTTCAAAAACCTCAAAAGAAAGAAGGTCTGCGTTTCGCCAGGAGTTTCACCAAAACGAACAACGAAAATGTGGTGTGTTTGGTGGAACAGAAGCGTAATTCATTGGGAAATCATCTCAAACGGAATTTGTTACTGGTGGAATGACAACGATGAGCGGATTCCACGGATTCCAAACAAAAACGGCAAGCGGCAAATAACATCAACAGCGATGTCTATCTGTCGAGACGAAAAGACCGCGCAAAAGGAACCGTATCGTCTTCCACCACGATAATGCGCGTCCACATGTTGAGCGTCGGCTTATCGAATGCATCGCCAATAAGGGCTAGGAACTGCTGCCACATTCGCCCGTCAAAGCACGTCACGTCAAAGCATGGATTGCCTCCAAGAACCGTGACTTCTTTGCCCGTGGAATCGACCGTCTTCAAAGCAAATGGGAAGCAGTTATTGAAGTAGGTGACTGCGCTCCGGAATAATCGTTTAAGAATGTTATTGTTGAATATTTATGTTTCTTTTTTAATAATAAATATTGTTTCAAAAACGCCTGATAATTACGCACCAACCAAATATTTCTGCAACTCACGTTCACATAAAAAACTTTAAATGACTTTGATCATTAACAGTATGTGATACTAAAATCATCTACAATCTGCACAATACATTTTTGACAATTCCAGTTATTTATCATGGGGAAATGCTCATGCGCTCAGAAAATCATTCGAAAACGTTGTATTTCATTTATAGTATCATGTTAGACAGCGGTATGTAACATGCTATTACGCAATATCTACCATTCATATTACTCTCAACAGTTTTCGAACTTAAATGTCCTCATTTCAAAATGATTCATAAGTGACACAGATATGCACATTCGAAGTGAAAGTTGACATAAAGATCTGTTTTCAAAAGTACTATATTGGGCGAAACAACAATATCTCCTTGCTAAACAAACAATTCATTTTCAAAAATGTATAAGGAAAATTTATTATCATTTTAAATTTGAATATAGAATATAAATAAATGCTAATAGAAATAAGTTCAAAGATACGGAATTGCATATTTGATAAAATACTGATGAGAAACTGAAACAAAAATAAATGAAAGAAAGAAATAAAAATAAATACAGAACAACTTCAAGAGATAAAACAATACCAATGTAAGACAAAGCTATTTCACCAGAAATGTATAAGAAAATTATATCAGTCGAACCTTGAAGAACTTAGAACTAGGTGGAACACCGACTGTACTATACGAAAATCAGATTAAGAAGTAATTGTACAATAACAGAAGATGTGAAGAAAGGAAACACAAAAGCATACTTTAAAAGTAGAGTATTATATGGGATAAAAATGCTGTCAGTAACTACTAAACTTAAGAAAACATAGGAACGGTAAAATTGATTTCCCGAGAAAAAGCCTCCAAATCACCAAATTTGGACAGATAAAATATTATAGAAAATGAGAATAGTTAAAAATGGTACCGCAGGGCTAAATGGGCTATAGCCCCCGGGACGCCAGCATTTTGGGGCGGCAATTTTTCTTATATGTTATTTGAATTTTGCATTTTTTTGTACTCCTTTTTACTCAGTTTGTACACTTTTTTTACCTTTTGAATTTCAATTGCGGAGCGAACCCAACTATCAATTATAAATTTTCTGACATTTTGTATTTCAATAATTTGATAATTTGAATTAAGGAGCGAACCTAACCCATGTAAAGCCAACAATAAATTATAAATTTTGAAATTCAATTACAGAGGTTCACTCTGTAATTGAATTTCAAAATTTAACCCTTTTAAAAACTGACCTTTTTAGTTTCAATAATTTCAATTATGGGCGAACCCAATCCAAATATAAATTTTAAAAATTGGCTTTGAATTTCACTTACGAAGCAAATCCAACCCATACAACAACCTTTTTCCATCCATCAGTACACCTTTTTCGTAAAAAATAATTAATAACCTTATTTATTGGTAATTCAATTAACTTTTTCTAGTTCTGAAACTTTTGTAAAACTTCACTGCTCACCCCGCTTCCCCTCCCGTATATTTTCTTATGAAGAGGAGTGCATTATTATTAGTAGCCCACGGGCGCCAAATATCTTAGGACGGCCCTGGTAGAGAGGATGGCAGTAGAGAGACAGCCGAATTGATACCACAAAAACAAAAAAGAATAGGTTTCCCTGAAAATGGAAAAATAATGTGAAAACATAAAATAGATAAATAGAAAAATAGATAGATAGATAGATAGATATATAGATAGATAGATCTTAAAAGGGGAATTGGGAAATTAGACAAATATGAAAGCTGAAGTCTCTGAAGAAGAATGTCTCTAAAGAAGTATAATCATCAAAATTGTGTCTTCAAAAGTTGAGCATAACATTCTTTTCGTTTATGGCTTACTTCGTTTTTCTGAATTGGGGAAAGGAAACAAATTTTGAGATGAGATTACGGGGGATGAAAGTTTGAAGCAAGTTTAAATGTTTAACTGTGAATATGAATACTAGATTCTGAACGAATAGGACTGAAAAAGTACGAATGAGATAGGAGTTAGAAATACTGAGATAAATATGCATAAATTTGTACATTGTAAATATTTATAATACCACACATTTCCTTTTGTCACAAGATACTTTATTTGATACAAACATTGACAGTAAAAAAATGTTTAATTAAATAAATTTCGTAGCGTTTTTATTATTTAACACACGAAAGAATTAATTAAAAGTTAAAGGTGCAAGTTAACATAAACTTTCAACTTTTAGTTCCTCAAACCTCGGCACTTTCACTAGCACTCGTTTTCAGCAAGTTTTCAAATTTAATAGCAAACAAATTAAATATTTAATATAAAATATTAATTGTTATATTTTACTTCTTGTAAGTATCCGATGTTAAAAATATATTATCAATGTTACATTGGAATTCTTAAAAAAGCAAAAATTAAATTAAATAAATAAGAACCACAAATCATTTCCATTTCATTTCAAGTTATGTATTAATTCTAATAGTCGTTTTGTATGTATCATTTTTTTTACACTTTCAGATTTTTTTTTTTATTACATCCCGCCTATGTATTTAGAAAGTAACGAATTTCTCTTACGATTTATTTACGATTCATTTATACATGAACCATGTAATAAAATTAAAAATACATTACCGGTTCGACATCTTTTAATACAGGCATTTTTGTTAATCCATTCCCTCATCTGTTCCAAAGACTGTTCCCGAATAGTATCATCTTCCCTTAATTCTTCCAACGCCAATTTACGCACATCCTCTGGTAAATCACATGCGTATTCATGAACACTACTGTCTTGACCTCCCAATCCCATAACTACCTGTAAAACAAACATGTTAATCAATTGATGTCATTTATATGCATCCGCTTGAGTTTCAATTGATTTACGTGTACGAAATAAATTGTGTCAAGTTACTTTATGGACATAAGGTCCATTAATTTCAACCGTATACATAAAATAAGACATTAAAGTGTACGAAATGTATTTTTGTAAAATTCCACAATACAACAGCACAATATGCAGAAAAGAGGTCACGATGAATTTATACGATTAACGAAAGTATTTCACTTTCTTTATTTCCGCATCACTTTCACAGTTAACCTTAACAATGAAACTCATTGGAGAAACCGTTAGTTAACACAGTTTCAGTTAGTATTTAAAAATTGCAAATTTTCATTCAAATTGGATTTTTTATTTTTTAAATTATTTTTTTCATAACTTATATTACTTAATAATAAAATACAATTCATAATTTTTATTTTAATCTATTAGGTTTTAAAAATGTTTTACAGTCACGTCATTCGGAAGAAAATGAAAGAATAAACTTATTGATGTAAATGGTATTATTAATTATAAAAAATTGGAAATTTTATGTCCTGTATACTCCTCAAAGCCACAACTCCTTTATGGTAACTTTACCAAAAAAAAAGGTCCTGGTTCATTATAAATTAAACTGAAAACGATTTTCAAATATTTTTAATTTCCAGTTTTCCGTGTCGGCAATGTGACGTAGACATTAGTCAGTAATCTTATAATCTAATAATCACATCTTAGTTGGGACGTTGAAATTTTATCGCTTATACTTTCAATGTATCTGCTGTTATTTCATCACATACCGATTTCAGACCCAACATAGTTTTTTCAACTTAATCTTAAATTTATTAATCCGATATAAATTGAGTTTCAATGTATATAACTTGCCTTTTAAACAATTGATTAATTTCGGAAATTCTTGTATTCACAACAATCAAATAACTCTTAGGAAATTAATTTGCATAGTTTCAAGTTTCTATTTAACATTAAATTTGTTATATGGCAAAGACTGCCAATAAATTTGTTTATTACCCAATAAAGTTATTTTTATTGGCTGAAAGTTTAAGGAAGAAAAGAGAAAACATATCGCGGATTTTCCTGTTCCCATTACAAACCACCATTCAAATGTTTTTGCCTCAACTGGGACCAGACAGACAAAATGAATTTTAATAATATTACGACATTCATTGTGGGAGTGGCAGAAGATGGGAGCTCGATGTTAACTCTAAGAAATTTTGGAAAGTCTCTATTAGTCAAGGAATTAGTATTTAAACGAAAAATAAATAGAGAATAATCTTACCTTTGCCACACAGCAAATTATAAGAATTTAAATAATTATTTTCCATCATCAGGGGAACTAAATAAGTTTAGTGTTTTCTAAACTGATGATTAATTTATTGTGTTCTGCCGATGATAATAACTTATAATAAGACGTTTTACTGATCAATTTATTTTATCATAAATATTTTGTATGTAAATTCTATAAATACATGCACAGAATGGTTGAAATGAATGAATGGAATAAATGGTGCTCATTTACGAATCTCCACCATGTGTTTGTTTTCATTATCTTTAGATGTACTTTAATGTCTTTTTTTAGGTGATTTCTTCTTCCGTTGAACAATTTCCAAGTCCCTCACAAGTGTGATTACACAACATACCTATGTATTAAGTTAATTGGTTGACGAAGAGGATACTACTTGTTGAAACTCCATTATTTAAGTTAAGACAATACAATGGCATCATCAGGTGGATGATAACTCAACCTGATGAAGCCATTTTTATGGTGAAACAATTGTAGTGAAAATAAAACATTTGAAACCTTCGAATTTTATTATATCTTAATTTAAGTATTAAGTTATTTGCCGCTTGTTTATCATCGTATTTGATCGGCATTATTTCTGCATTAAAATGAATCAAGAATTTTGTTTCTTCACTATTTGACAGTTTACAGACGGTTTACATTAATTTCTTTCAACGCACCATTTTTTCTGTAATTATCTCGAGTTTAAATTCGTTTCTTTGAATTATGTTAAACTACGTTCGTAAATTCGGAGGAGTAAATTAAAATTCCCATCTAAAATATTCGCTCACTGATTGGCTACTTGCAAGACAAGTTTACACAGTGCAAATTGCCGTTGATAGTTGATAGGTGTCGATTTTAAAGTATTTAAAAAGTTATTTATTATTTATTAACAATGTAAAAAACAGTTCTTTAAAGAACTAAAGTGCAGCAACGTGAATTAATCACTTTATGGATTCAAATCCAGGGAAAAGTACTGCTAACTAGCGGATTGTTCGAAAATGGTTCTAGTGTAATTCTGTCTTATGTTTCTACTCCTCCGAATTTACGAACGTAGTATAGTTTTATTATTCCTATAAGCAAATTTCATATATTGTTAAATAAAGTAAGTTCTTCCTGTTCTCAATACACAAATACTTGTAATGACTTCATTACACGTTTTGGTTTTACTTTTTGTGTGATACAGTAGAAATAATTTCATTGTGTATTTTCTTGGCCATAACTACTGTCGTTCATGACTAAGTGCTATGTTATAGACTGGATCATTATGTTCAATTAAATGAATTAATATCGCCATCGTAGTCTTTCTATAAATAGACATAAAAAAAATCACTATTCTTATAATCACAGGCTTATTAGATTAATTTACCTGTTCATTGTTTCAGGTTCTGTTTCATGATTCATAAAAAAATTATTTAGCATTACTTTTATTTTGTTTATTTTACATTTTACTCCTTAATATGTATACAAACATTTGTTTTGATATCATGCAGCTTTTTAGTCTTATTTTGAATTATAACTTAAATATTTTAAAAATTATTAGAAATTATATCCATATATTTTTTAAAATTCGAAACAATTTTCCTTTTGGCGTTTATTTTATAAGAGTTGACGTTAAATTAACATGCTCAAAGAAACACCAACAACATTGAAGAAAATAAAAGACAGATGTAGCTCTATATGACTAAATAAAAATATTTAGTATAAAAAATACATTATTAAAGGAACGAATACCAAATAAGTTAGGTTCACAAAGAAGTGAATATGACCTTTTAAACTATGTTTTTCTGAAAATATTAATTCTTGCAGGTAGTATGTGGAAAGTATCTGATAAAAGGTGTCTGATAGAAACAAATTCATGATGGTCCAATACGTCAGCATGCGTTGAATTCCAATCAAGATATATTCCTTCAATTTTGAATGATAGATATTAAAATCCTTGTATGTTTAAAAATCCTGCACTTTATAAAGCTTATAGTCGTTTCTTAAAATGTATTTAGTCATTTATTAAAATGGCCTAGCAAGGCTTAGACTAGCCTTGCCAGGCCATTTTGATTTGTCATGGAATCGGACTTAGATGATAACTAGTGCGCAGTCAGGCCAAAAAGTGGATGTATGGACCACATATTCAATTTACAGTAATTGACAAAGAAAAATTTGAACATGAGATGTAGAAGATAATAAGACAGCGAGAAGTGGAAAACAACTTAAGAGAAACTACAAACCGTGGAGGAAAACAAGGTCAGTATTAAGCCCGCTATTCTTCACTACTCTGATGAACGAAATGGCTAAGAAGTATCGAAAAAGACTGCAAAGGACCAAAGTTGGACTAAGATATCTACAGCAAGCATGTATATTAAAGTTGGTATATGTATTAGCATAAAGTGACCATTTAAAAAAAATAATAAACCAGGACATATTTTTGGTAAAAAAAGGCGCATTCACCATTTTATATTTTGTCAAAACTGGTTAAAGTAAAAAATGCATTATAATAATATAATAGATTTTAATAAATGTAAAAGATATAAAAAAAGATACATTATATTTAGCATTATTTTACATTTCTAATTTTACTAATATTTTAATAATAACTCATCTTCCTGAATGTTTTGATAAAATTCCGTGAAAGTAACGTTAATATTATATTTGGTAATTAATATGCACTTCAAGGTTTCAACATGTAGTTGGGTTTTATCACTGGTCCATATGTTGTTCATAAATTAATGTAAAAACCCGTTCAGTAGCTGCGTTAGTTCCGGGCAAGCATAAAGCATATTCTATTAATTTGCCAACATTTTTGTAGGAAACATCATTTTCATTACCTTGACACGCCAGCGCGACGCGGCGCGTGCACGCGCTTTTATTAAAACTCATAGCAGTAAATTTTGAGTCCTGGTTTCACTTCCCAATTAACTACGACTATGTAATTACCAAAAAACCAGTACTGTACTGCTTAAACTAGTACGAATGGTCACATTACATTATAGCATGGTTATTCTTGCTAATGGTATAAAATACTATAAAATCTAAATGAATGGAAAGATAAATTTAAAAAACACAAGATGTTAGAGAAGAGCAATGCAATGCTTTTTTGATGAATAGAAAAATCAAACAGAGAATTTCACATACATGGGAACAATCCTAAATGCATGAAACTGTTTGAAACTTGAAATATACAACAAAATAACTAATGCAAAAGAGTTTGTCAATGAACAACTTATTCATTAGGAAACAAGAAATATCCTCTGAGAAGTTAAAAATATTTAGTAGTGTTATGTGAGGCCTGGACTAGGAATGACGTTTTAAAAAGCAAAATTAGTTTCTGAGATGCTTCACCTGAGGACAGTGACAGGACTGAGTAGACGAGATCACCAGTGTACGATATCAATTAAGGGCCAGTACAAGAAAAAAGACTACTAAGTGGTTATGTCTTATGATCAAAATGGACAATAGCAGAATAATGAAAAAAAATATTCAAAGCAGGGACCAATACAAGAAGAAGGAAAAGTAGGTCAGCCAGAACAAGGAATGTGGTAACAACGAAAATATTGGTGAAAGAAAATAGAAACTGGAGGGAAACTGTCTCAAGATAAATGTCCAAAGTTGATTTTCTTGCGGAAATTATTCAAATTTTGTGTCGTCATTGAACATGACGTATCAATATACAGGGTGACTGACGAAAAACCTTTGGCGCTGTATCTTGCTTAGTTTTTATCCGATTTGAACAAATGTTACATCAAATGAAATCGCTGTACAAATACTTTGACACGAACCAAATCAATTTTTTTGCGTCCACTTTTTGACACATGACAGTCAACTTTCTTTTTTCAAATTGCACTGTATACAGGATCATTCACGAAAGTGTTCCGTGTTCCAGAAATGTATCAAATCTAATAACTTGGAATTATAAGCTACACCAACTGATCTCTTATTCTAAATTATTGGCGCTCTCGTATCGCTTCCGGTTATACCGGAAGTGCATACCAACTTTCTTATTTTAATTGGAATGTTATATTTTTTCATCGTTTTTCAGATTTTACTCACAATTCTACACCAAAACTTATAAGGCCCTATACTAAAATCTAGCCGTTTTGGAGTTTTTTGTTGTTTTAAATAAATTTTACCAATTGGGGTGGTATATTGAAAATTCTGTATTTCCGTAAGTACTGCCTTAAAATCTTCATTTTTGGCATTTTGCTAGTTGATACCATGGGCAACGGAATGGTGAAGTTAAAGTTACCAGGAAGTATACAGGGCCGCTCAAAATTAGCGACAACTTTCAACAACTTCAAATCAGTTCAAATCAATTTTTTTAAACGGAACCCCCTGTATATTACTGCATTTTTAACTGCGCTTAGTAATTCTACATAGATTGTTATAAGGCATACAACCTATTTTTTCTAATAGTTTTTGAATTATAAACAATTTTCTAAATAATTCCCCTAAAAATGCCGTTTATGTCTTGTATAGTGATCTTAGACAGCCTTGGATGTCATTATAATTAAGTATTATGATTGTCTACTTTGACACTTGTCTTTTGTTTGACATTAGTATAAAGACATAATGGCTGGTGTAGTAAATAATTACACAAATACAGATATTTTAAATTTATTTTACATACATGGAGAATGTGGGAGAGTAGTGGATAGAACATGTCGTACTTTTAACGAAAGATATCCAAATTTGCCAACAATGACGAANCTTAAATAAGTACAGATATTTTAACAGGTGATAGCTGACCTTAACCCAAACCGAAATCCGCAAAAACGGCGGTCCTAACTTCATTTTAAATTTTTGAAAAATTCATTTTTTATGTGGGCATTCGGTTCTAAGTACGGTCCTGTGTCCATTTCAATATGTGTCGCGTTGAAAATCAACTTCCTTTGGCGGGAATAACATGAAATGTTGCAAAACAACCTTTATTGATGATAATTCGGCGTTACTGTCATATTTTACACAAAACTTAAAAAAAAATTTTCTGGCACACCCTTCAACATAGGACCGTCATGTTTGCATATTTAGTGTTAGGCTGTTGTCAGCTATCACCTGTTAAAATATCTGTACTTATTTAAGGAAGACCATGTAATGACCATTTATACATTGCTAGCCACTTGGAATTTATTTTGGTTTGGAACCTAAAAATTTATTTATTTAAGAGAAAAAATAAAACAAATATCATAGAACCAGTTTTGCAGGTAAAATATATACAGGGTCATTCACGAAAGTGGTTCGTTAGAACTTTTCCGTGTTTCAGAAATATGTCAAATCTAATAATTTGGAATTATAAGCTACACCAACTGATCTCTTATTCTAAATTATTGGCGCTCTCGTACCACTTCCGGTTATACCGGAAGTGCATACCAACATTCTTATTTTAAATGGAATGTTATATTTTTTCATCGTTTTTTAGATTCTACTCACAATTCTACACCAAAACATATAAGGCTACCCTATACTAAAACCTAGCCGTTTTGGAGTTTTTTGTTGTTTTAAATAAATTTTACAAATTGCAGTGGTAATTTGAAAATTATGTATTTCCGGAAGTACTGCACTTGAAATCTTAATTTTTGGCATTTTGCTAGTTGATACCATGGGCAACGGAATGGTTATGTTAAAGTTACCAGGAAGTATACAGGGCCGCTCAAAATTAGCGACAACTTCCAACAACTTCAAATCAGTAAAAATTATTTTTTTTTAAATAGAACCCCCTGTATTTACTGCATATTTAAATGCGCTTAGTAATTCTACATCTATTGTTATAAGGCATACAATCAATTTTTCTAAAAATGCCGTTTATGTCTTGTTTAGTGATCTTAGACAGCCTTGGATGTCATTATAATTAAGTATTATGATTGTCTACTTTGACACTTGTCTTTTGTTTGACATTAGTATAAAGACATAATGGCTGGTGTAGTAAATAATTACACAAATACAGATATTTTAAATTTATTTTACATACATGGGGAATGTGGGAGAGTAATGGATAGAACATATCGTACTTTTAACAAAAGATATCCATATTTGTCAACAATGACGTAGAAAAAATTTAGAAAGTTGGAATCAAATTTTTGCGTTTCTGCAATTAGCAGCTTTTCCAAAAAACAGAAAATTTGATTACAACTTTCTAAATTTTCTTTTCGTCATTGTTGGCAAATTTGGATATCTTTCGTTAAAAGTACGACATGTTCTATCCACTACTCTCCCACATTCTCCATGTATGTAAATTTTCTACCGTCGCGTACTTTGATCAGATGAATGCACTTTCAGCAAAAATGGTATATTTAATAGAAACAACCATCTCCACTGGAGCCGAGAAAATAATCATGTTGTTGTGGAACACAATTTCCAAAGACGATATGTCACACCACATAATGCACGCATAAATATTGCATTTTTAAATAATCCACCCCCCATTTTTTTACTGAATGCGGCGATGGGCGTTTCTAGACGGTGTCGACACTGTCGACAGTGTCTGGGAAAGCACGGAGGCAATTTTGAGCACCGAGAATAGATTTTTTTATTACTAATTTTGGTTACCACATTTTTGAGTTTTTCATTTTTCTATAAGAACGCATGAAAAAATATATACAGTGCTATTTGAAAAAAGAAAGTTGTCATCTGTCAAAAACTGGACGCAATATTACTTTGGTCCATGTCAAAGTGTCTATAAAGTGATTTCATTTCATGTATAATTTGTTCAAATTGGATAAAAACTAAGCAAGATACAGCGCCAAAAGTTTTTCGTCGGTCACCCTGTATGATTAAAACGTGCATTTAAGATTTGTTGCAAATTTATTGTCAAGTGTTTCCTTGTCTGAATAGTGATATAATGCAATAATGCAAGGTAAACAGAGCATATCTAATAATGTAATAATGTTATAATAACTTATAAGAATAGACGTAAAAGAGAAAAAACATCTAAGGATATGTGTGTCACTAAAACAATCGTGTTGAAACTTCTTGGGAATAATATCAAAGACATAACAGATTTTTTTTTTAATTTTAACACACGCAGTTTGATGTTTCTTTAAATCATATTTTAATATTTATAATTTTTATCTTTTTTTTTCTTTTTTCTTGAGCGTGCAACCAAATTGAAACTCGAGTTGTGCAATAAAATATATTTATTACTAATAATAAATATATTTTAAATATATATAAGTAATAAATATATTTTATTGCACAACTCGAGTTTCAATTTGGTTGCACGCTCAAGAAAGAAAAAAAAAGATAAGTATTATAATCAACCAAGAATTTGGCACTAATAATATTTATAATTTCAATTATATTTATTTCACATGTATATGTATACATATTCAAAAATAAAATAAAACTACATAATTACTGATAAATGCCTCAATTAAAATATTAATTACTTTCAAAGCATCTTTTTTATTGTAAAGAAAGCTTGGCAGTAAAGTGGAACGAACTAACTGTACAATAAGACACAGATTATTCTTCTATTCTTTAAAATGAACGAAATTTTTTTAAAATTTCTATGTAGAAATTTATCAATATTGCGCTATGGTTCATGTAACTTTCTCTCTCCTAATTGAAATGAACGTCATGTGCGTATTTTAATTAATTAATTTAATAACTTATATAAAAATCACTCGGTAATTACCAGTTCTCGAACCGTACTGACAATTTGAATGTAGAACGAAAAATTCTGGTGATTTTAAAATATAATTTGCGTTCTATACAACACATATGTACATGAACGAAATATCAAATGTAATTATCCGTGAATAAACAATTATAAAGCGGTTAGCGATTATACCAAGGATATATTTTATTACTTCCGATATAGATCGACCTGATAATGTGATTATTTGCGTTTTAAATTTACACAGTTAAAAAATTCAATATTGTAATCCCATCAAAACTAAAAAAAAAGTTTTTTAACAGAACTCATAAAATATTTAATTTAAGTAACGAGAGATGAATATTTAGGTTATGGATATCGAGTTGTTGGTATATTAAAGATAAGAAAAAATACTTTTAGTAATAATAGTTTTAGATTTCTTATTCCGAAAGCGTGACCAATTAAACAAAAGTGTTCTTTTTTAGTACTTTATGTATTCTTCTAGACTCTAGACTAGACAATGTGATAGTTCATATAGATTTGAAATCTTAAAGGCGTAGTAGGGCATGTCAGCAAATTCATTTTCGCATCAACATTTTTATACAAAAAAATATGTGTGCACAAAATTTAAACATTCTAATCTAAACCTTATAAAAATACTCATTTCAAACACCACGATAACCTTTAAGGACAATAGAGTCTGATGAGCATTTGTCTCGGTAATTTTTTTTTTTTATTCCATCTATAGATTATATGCTTGAAGAAATTGCATTATTTTAATAATCTATACGTCCCATATAACATAGGATGACCAGATTTCCAATGCATGGAGTTTGAATGTGTGTACAGCATACACATTCAAACTCCCGCTCTCCTCTCTCAAATTAAATACACAGGTGTTTCAGTGGCAGGGAATTCCTCAATAAATCGTAATCAGTGTCAGATAGAAAAAAAAATCTACAAATTGTTGTAGGAATATTATAATTTAAAATTATTGGTAT
>JAFFZR010024901.1:0-14517 GCA_018397195.1 Lethrus apterus | reverse complement strand
GAAACCGCACTCTAGTAACTATATGCTCCCTGGTGAGCAGTGGTGCATAGCTGGTTTTGTACTGTCCAATCCTCCTTCATTAAGTCTTTTCCTGGCCGTTCTGGCAGAAATTGCGACATTTCAGTGTGCTGTTAGGGCACTGCTTAGCTCTAAACTGGTAGAACGCATGTTTATTAAGATGACTTGCATAAGATATCGCTCATCTCTTGCGTCTGTAGACTTCTTACGACCTTGTCCTGGGGTTCTACAGTATCTTCTGTGTTCATTAAAACGTTTAACTGTTAAACTAATTGTCGATTACCTAACTCCTAACAAATTAGCCACATATCGCTGCCTACGTCCCTCGTTAACTAGAACTACAGCTTTCACGGCTTCATCTTCTCTTAATTTGCGTGGACGATTCAATTCTTCTACTCTAAGTGCACTAGACAAAGTATCATTAATGACATTAAATTAAAAAAAAAAAAAAACACTAGTAAAACTAAATTTATTGATTTCTATAAACACTTTAAACAACGTTAAATATCTTATTAACAAGCAATTGCAAAAGGCCAACCTACATACTATTTTAATGAATCGAAACTTCGAAAAATTAGTAATAATGAGAAGTTTCACTGATTAATTTTGTACAGGAGTTTAATTTTCACAAAGTAATGATGGAATATTTAAAATTTTAATGCATTTATTTCTAGAACATTAGGCCCAGCCTCTTAAGCAACATGTGAATCTCGCATTTCAACAACAGTTTTGTTTAAAGTCAATTTAGTTTTCTTCGTTTTCTTATATCAAGTTGTAAGAGGATTAAATACAAAGAACATCAAAAAGTATAGATTTTTATTTTAACAAATTATGTTCAAATAAATTAATTTTGCTAAGAATAAATTATACATTAAAAAGTTTAAAACAAATATTAAAAGAAAATAATTCATAACAAGTTTATGAAAACATTTATTTATAATTTAACAACCATTTAAAAATTAATGTAAAGAACATATCATGATATTTGATAAGGAACCACATACGTCTAATGAAAGAAAAATATTGCTTATTTAATATTATACTTCATTCACATTAACATTTATTACAAAAATAATAATTCAGTATATACCAGATATTATTTAATGTCTTTTTTTCTTCTCCTATGTTTACGCACACCCTTATATTCAGTATTACGTTTATCTGATGGAATTTCTTCGTCTGTTAATGAAGCATTTGAAGGACTTGACAAATTACTACTACTACCAACATGATTGTAACTACACTCATCTATTTGATTGTCTATAATAACGTCATTTTTGACATTATTTTCAGTTTTTTCATCACATACAACACATGAATCCGCACTTTCCATATATTTTTTTGTTTCACTAATTTGCTCAACCTCCATAGGTTCGCCGTGACAATACATAACTTTGTTAACGGTTCCCAATTTATCAACACTATTCTTTAAATTTGGTATTACGAAATCATGTAGCACTGTAGTGTCTGTATTTGAATCAGAATTTTCTACATTAGAATCAGAATCAGGTTCTTTAGTTGTATTTATGTGTATTTCAGGACCTCCTCCATAAATGGTATAAAAAAAGTTCCAAAGGTCTTCATTAATTTCAGCAAAATCTTCATTTATTTCAGGTAAATCTGACACCGCTTTACTATTATCAATAGGTCCTGGTGGTTCAGGTGTCTTTTTCTGTACGTAATTAAGCCATAATGTATGCCAAGCTCTAGACAGTAAGTGCGTAGCTGGTGTATCCTGTTTCTGGAAGGCCAAATTTAATTGTATGAACGTTTCCATTTCTAACTCAAGTCGCCTGAGCACTGCATTGCATGTAGGACATATATTACTTGGAGCTGGAGGGGATCCACCATATCTTTTATATAAATAATTGTATACAAGTTTGGGTACTTGTACAGCTAATTGATCTAAAACAGACTCACGTTCTGGAATTATATAACCATGTTGACATAAGAAATCAGTATTGTCAATTGGTCCAGGCTCTGCACACGTATTAAATCTGCTCAACCATTGTTTGGAAATGTAAAGAAATTCATCTGTTGTAGTGCACATTTCTGATAATTCTATCACCTTTGCTTTCACATTTATTGACTGTGTAGTAACTTTTCTATAAAATAATACATAAGCTTCGCAAGTTTGCACCGTTTCAGCACTGACTCGAGTCACACACTGATCATCAAATTCATACCACTGACCAGAGTTTAAGGAATAACAAGTATAATGCCCACCACCTGCAGTTCCATGATGACATATTATGGAGAAGAGTTCATAATTTGTAACGTGTGACACACAATCAGTATGCAAGTAAGGTCTCATGTCAAGGCCTTTTAGGGGAAAGCTGACAGCTGATGAAATCTTACTACTGAACATCAGTTCATGTCTAAATCGTTTTAAATGTATACACAATACTTCTGGTAATTGTAAAACCTATATATAAAAAAAAAAACATAGTTAAAATGTATGTTTATAATAATATTTATATTTTATTGTAAAATACTCTTTTATTTAACAAGTAAGAAAATAGCAAGGGGTTGAAAATCACATGAATCATATATAGATATTGTTAAAACCAAGTTCAGTACTTGAAAATAAAAGCAAATATAAAAAAAGAGATTCCCAGAATATATTATAATACGAACATACCTTACTATATTTTATCCCGTTTCTTAATTTATTACACCTCTCACAGCTGTACATATTATCTCCTTTCAGTTCATCAGTACTGAAGAATGCAGCAAGACAATCATGTAATGTTATTATTGGTCCATAAAACCATGATTTAAACCAAGCTAAAATCCAAGCAATCCATCCATTATCAACAGGTAAGACCGCCTCAGAACAAGTTGATCCAGGCAACATGTTACGACCATGTATTACAGCTAAATGGTCTCTGGAAGGAATGGGTAATGATAAATCTTGAAATGTTTCAACTCGACTTGACACTCTATTGCAAGTTAGGCACTGAACAGTTGATAGAAGTTTTCCATCAAATATATCTGATATTATCGATCTATATTTAACTTGCTTTTTATTATTGGATGTAGTGGGTTGCGAATCTACAATGACAAAATATAAAACAAAATAAATAATATTCAAATAAATCACCTATAATTGTATTTTGCATTCTTGCTCTCAATCTCCTACCAGGACTCGTTGATCTCGATAATCTTCGTTTTGATGTAGTGCAATTGGTTGGTCTTTCCGTATCATCACTGAGACTTGATCGTTCACTCACACCTGAATCACAAGTCTCATATTCACCTTCGCTAGAATCATAACTTGAAGTAAATGGTGGATCATCTACAGCCATACTGAATGTGTCTAAGTCTGTGACAGTTGAATCAGGAATCCATACTTGTTTCAACTCTTCATGCAATTGGTCCATAAAATTTCTAAGAAATTCTTGGGTGTCATGTTGATGATAACCTCGAAACATTGCATGAACATTTCTAATACCATATAAAATACCTAACAAGAAAATAGTAGTACAAATTTGAAAGCACACATTAGTAATAGCTTATATAAGTTCATTACCAACATTCATAGAATGCTGCACCTACGCAGTGATTACATTATGATCATAAAATATTTAGTTTTAATGTTTAGGTTATATTGAGCAATATAATTTGTTTATATTCATTAAAGGAGTAACAATTATGCAATATTATGCAGTCCTGGATGGAAAATACTGAATGTTAAATGTAGTGAGTTATGTTACTTTATAAAATTTAGAATTGATAAGATACCTGATGGAGTAACATATCCACCATTTCTCTTAAGCCACATATCTCTCACAAGGGCTTGATACGTTCTTGATAGTCCAGGTTTTCTGCCCTCAGAAATAATTAGTACTGTTGCAGGACAATCTATAAAAAACCTAGTGAGAGGTACTGTGTTGCTTAAAGCTTGTAAAGCAGCATTCAGGTAACAAGTATTTCCAATGTTTTGCAGTCCAACAAGACCAAAAGGCCTTGCAGCAACCATAGATCCATCTTCACCTTCACTAGATTCTGAAGTATCCCCACTCATCCCAACATTCAAACCAACAGGTCTATCAAATCCAAATATGGTACTGTGCTCGGGAGAATTCGTTTGAAACGTACTGTAACTCCCATGTCCAGAATCCTTCGACTTAATAGTACATTCTTCATTGTCTAGGTCACTTTCATAAAAATTCTGAGTAGCCATGTATACTTCACTTTCACATTGATAACACCAAATTCGTCTTGTAGATAAATTCATATGAACGCAATGTAAAGGAAAAACCTATGACCAAATATGATTAAAAATATTTACATTGACACAATTAAAAAATATATATTTTTTTATTTATTGCGACTTTTAAAAAAACTCACACATTTTTTACATTTGAAATCCAGAATAAATAATAAATATGTAAATATGTAAATTTACTGTCAACTTTGATAGGTACACAAAAATTTTGACTAATTTCACATTTTAATAAAACTATGTGACTTGATTTATTAAACCAGCAACTTATACTCAACTTATCATTACATAAAACAACTATACACGAAAACATGTAAATTCAAAATCATTCCTGAAGATTTTCATTATCTATATAATTTTATTAATGTCAAATCCTTGGTTGTGATTTCTTAAAATTATCTTTTAGTCGTGAACAAGCAACCAGTAAAATACGTGAAAGTAAATAATATAGTGAAATAATATAGTATTTTATAGTAGAAGTCCGGTAGGATAGATTGTAAGATGAGCTTGAAGAGTGAGTTGAATAATACAGACGAGGCAGTACACTCCCCAACAGACGTGTGTTGTACAATAGTTTTTGTAATACCTACTTACAATTCCATGACACCTATCTTTTTTTTATCAAAAGGCTAGATTTGTGTAATAATATGAAATCATGGCGAACTGAGATTGCCATTTAAAAAAACATAATTTATTTTATCTACGACCGTAGGCTTTTTCGCACTCCAAACAGTGAGTAAAGTAATTCATTATAACACAAGTGCGATAATAGTAGTTGACGCTACAAGTGCGTGAAGTGGTTCATTATGAAACGAGTATGCGAAGCATACGAGTTTTTTAATGACACTTCACGCACGTGTTGCGTACACTATTTTATCTACGACCGTAAATATGAAGAAGAAAATTACCGAAATTCTTTAAATATGTTAAATGTCACCTGCAATGTCATGTCTGTCCCTAAATGTTTCATAGCAACGGTGTCAACAAGTACGGACATTTTGCCGTGGACACATAATTTACTTTATCGCACTTGTGTTATAATGAATCCATTATATCACTCGTGTTATAATGAATTACTTTACGCACTGTTTGGAGTGCGAAAAAGCCTACGGTCGTAGATAAAGTAAATTATTTGCCGCAGTGTCCACGGCAACCACGGCAAAATGTCCGTACTTGTTGACACCGTTGCTATGAAACATTTAGGGACAGACATGACATTGCAGGTGACATTTAACATATTTAACGAATTTCGGTAATTTTCTTCTTCATATTTACGGTCGTAGATAAAATAGTATACGCAACACGTGCGTGAAGTGTCATTAAAAAACTCGTATGCTTTCAGCACGAGCCGCTAGGCGCATACTCGTTTCATAATGAACCACTTCACGCACTTGTAGCGTAAACTACTATTATATCTTGATAGCTAATTGCGTCATGAATTTTTAATTAAGATTATTAAATTTTACATGAAAATTACTACCAGATGCCACTTTTAGTTTTGTTCTATCTTCAATAGTTACGAAGATATGTATAACTGAAAATTTCGGCAATTTTCAATACCCTGTATAATTAAAGTCTATTTAATGAACCAAACTTGCTTCCCACATTACGTCTTCTATATTCTCCAACTATTACTGTAAAGCTAGGAAAAACGTGGAAGAAACCTAGTAGAGTATTTCAACAATTTTTGCTTGCTTGCTTGCTTACAAATAAAAGATAAGTATATAATTTAAGTAACATAATCAAAAATTCAAACAAGGCACAACTTACTTTATTATGTAGTGTATTATGGTCATTGTATTTTTCTGAACAGCCAATTTTCATACAACCACGATACATACAAAGCCA
The DNA here is from genome assembly GCA_018397195.1 of Lethrus apterus. Lineage (NCBI taxonomy): Eukaryota > Metazoa > Arthropoda > Insecta > Coleoptera > Geotrupidae > Lethrus > Lethrus apterus. Next base: position 8,423 of record JAFFZR010024901.1, on the reverse strand, counting down.
CAAGTTTGGTCCTATACAATCACAATCGTGACATTGGAATTTCTAAAATTTGAGATGTTTTTACATATAATTATAAAATTGTTATAAATTACCTGTACTGAGCATAATACATCTTTAATTGGAATGTCAGCTACACACGCCACATGTGGACAAGAATTTATACATGCCATTTTCCTAGAAACACATTAATATCAAATACTATATCGTATTAAGGGTAAACATAACCAATATATGTTAGAGATAAGGTACTTCAACAAGGCACATAAGGCAACAAGGCACACTTCAACAAGGCACATTCCAATATAAGTATTTATCATTGCAATTCATCAGAGACAGATGAGACACATTGCAATAAAAATTTAACAAAATACATAAAAAATTAACCTAATATTTACCTTGAAAGTTATATACACGTAACAAACATTACCACTGTATGTAACTGAAGTAAGATATTAACACTATTATGATTATTTATTTAGATCACATTTTTGGTGAATTTTAACCGAATTGATAACTGACGTTTCACGTTTCTGTCATTTTTACCAAATTAGAATTTAAAAATGTCAAACTTAAAATATATTTTGCCATCTATCGGATTAGATAGGAACTATGTTTAAAATTTGCCGCTTGTATGTACGTTACCTAGGCACCGTGTAAAGTTTATTTGGAAGTTATTTTGACAGTTTATTTTATACTTTCAGCATACACGTAAATGTACAATAATCTGAATTAAAATGTTTAATCGGCCTAAAGTTGTTAATAGTGGAGATCACAAGTATAATGTGGTTTCAAATATATAATTTTATTGTTATCTTTTCCTGTGTTCCAGTCCTTCACAATGTAATCATATGGTGAATGGTAAATTTATTCATTACAAACCTAAAAAAGCTACAGAAGGAAAAGAATTGGTTACGTTTTATGATAATGACGGCGATCGGAAACTTATTGTCCCCAACAGAAATCCTATTGACATACCAGCAATATTGCCTAAATCAGAGTTTCAACGACTCAAAAAGCAAGCTCACGTAATACGAATTTCATATTTTAAATAACGTTACATATTAAAATTATGCTTTGTGTATTATACACGGGTGTTCTGGAAGACGACAATGTTTCTTCAGGACTCTGTAGCATTAATTTAGTTAAGGAAATATGGATTTAAAGGGTCCATGTTCAAATACCTTCGATTTTAAACTTTCACTACAGTAAGAACCAGATCAAGGTTCATATAGCATTTTATTTAAAATTATCTATAGAATTTACTGTTGAAGTATTGTTATTTTTTCTGGACACCTACAGAATACATAATTTTTGACCAAATCCGTTATACCAGAAATTTGTTCACAAACGTCACTGGTGTAATTTCGCAGGTCGTAACAAAACAAGTAAGAATGGAAATGATGGAAAAAGCAGAAGCGGAGAAAATTAAATTACAAGATGAAAGTTTTCAAAGAAAAGAATCGCTAAAAAAGGCTCAGTTAAATCAAATACCAAAGCAAGGTTCTAAATTAGGAAAGGTAATATTCAAAATTGCGAAATAATTTAATATATTATTTATCACAAAGTCACACTATGTGTGAAAACATTTTAAATTAATAACCTTATAGATTGAAAATGACGCTAGTGACAAAAACCAGTATTTACTACAAAGAGCTTTCGAACTGAGGCAAGAACAAGAAGAAGAAGTAAAAGTTGTTAGCAGTTTAATTTTAGCTACAAAATGTATGGCTATAAGAGAAGCACAAATTGCCGAAAAAGAGGTATTTGTTGGGTATTCTTTTATTTAATTAAAACTCGAAGGACCATTTTGTAATATATATGTTTATTCTATCATATATGAGTTAAAACTACAAAGTTTGAATAATATCTCTTAGCGGTATTACCCTTAACTTATATTATAACTTAAACTTGAAGGGTAGGGGGCGGTACCGTGAGCGGGAGTTGATCGACGCGCTGTTCGTAACAATATTTTTGTGTATATAAATATGTTCGTCAAAAATTTCTTATTTGAAATGTTGTGTTTAAGCCGAGGACCCAAGCCTAACGATAGTCAAAACTACATACATTATTTTTGATTTTTGATTGGGAATTACATACTCTAGTTTTAGATACTTAATCATTCTTTTTATATTACTTATAGTTGATTCAAAGAGAGTTAAGTGAAGAAGAAAGAAGATTAGATATGATGATGGAACAACAAAGACAAAAGGCAATTAAACTTGAAGAGGAAAAACAACAACGTGGAGCAGAACAGACACAACGGTAAATGGCCAATGTTTTCGTATAAAAGACATATACCTATACACGTTGTCACAATACGTATTACTAAATATAGTACAATTTAAATATTTTTTTAGGATTTTTGTTTTTTGCTCTTCATTTGATAATTTTATTATGTTGTAGATATGTAAATCAAATAATGCAACAAATGAAGGAAAATAATTTACAAAAACTGTTAGAAGCAGAAAAAACTGAAGAAGAAAGACGTTTAGCAAACAAAGCTACAATTGCAATGCAAAAAGAAGACGAAGAAAAAGAACATCAAAAGCATTTGGGAAAGCTACGAATGCAAGAGGAAATGAGACAATCAAGTGATAATTTAGAAAGATACAAACGAGTGCGAGAAGAAGAAGAAAAAATAGCTGATATGAGAGCAAGTTTTATAACACAGAAATACACATAATAGGTACATATATATTTAATATGTTTATCATTTAAGGTTCAAGAATTTATGAAGAAAAAGGCAGAAAGGGAAGAAGCTCGAGAAGCAGAATTGAATGCCATAAAAGCTGCAAAAGAAAGAGAAATTACAAGACTTCGCACTTTCCAGAAAAAAGCGCAAGATCAAAAAGCTGCGGCTGATGAACTTAACGCTAGAAGAATTGCAGAAGAAGTAATTTTGAAATTCTATTAATATAATTTAAAATAGTTACGTGTTTTAGACTGAATTCGAATGGAGAGAAAAAGAAAAATTAGCTTCTCTAAAACGTAAAGCACAAGCCGAAGAAATGAAAATTGGGCGAGAGAAACAAATTGATGAAATTAGGAGAGCACAAGCTTTAGAACTTGCTCGTGATGAAGAAGAATTCCATCAAGTAAATATTCAAATTGCGTTGTATTGACCATTTACATAGGTATGTTATTTTAGGTGGCAAAAGTTCAAAGAGATTTGTTTGAAAAAGATAAAGAGAAGAAAGTTAAAAAGCGAGAAGAGGCTCATATGCATCGCAAAGAACTTCTAAAACAAATAAATCAAAAAGAGAGAGAACGAATTAACTTGTTCCAAAAGAAATTCAAAGAAGGACAAACTCTACGATTAGAACAAGAACTGAGGGCACTTAGAATTAAAGAAACAATCGCGAAGAAAATTCAAAATTTAAGAGACAATAATTTACCAGAAAATTATGTGAATGATATTCAAAGACAAGTGAAACCAACAAATTAATAAATTGTTAATTAATAAATGTATAAATAAATTTTTATCATAAATAACGGTATACCTAACATAAATAATAATTTATGAAAATACATTAAAGCCCACTTTACACGTATAATTCTGTACAAAATTAGTTGTCTAATTTTGTATATAAAATTATGCATATAAATTTAGTTTTAGTGTATGAAAAATGTATGTTTTACATGGAGTTGATGGGCTTTAGTTTAGGGTGACCAGATTTCCAATCCATTAATGCTGTACATACTTTAAACTCCCGCTCAACTTTCTCGAATTAAATATATAGTTAGAAACACTGACGTTTGGTTGGGTTCACTCTGTAATGGAAATTTAAAAGGTATTATTAAGAGTACATTTAGAGTACAAAGATATAGGATATATGGGATGTGAGTTGAGTTCACTCCATAATTAAAATTCAAAAGGCGTTATGCTGTACATTCATGCTGAATGCTGAACGTTTTGCTGTACATTCGTGCATGCTGTACAGTTTGCTATAATTCCGGACAATACAGCGAAATGTTGTACGTCACCCTACTTTCGTTACATTACGAATTCATTTCTAATTGCTTATATGTTAATAAATAACACTCTTCGTACTCTCTTGATATTCATGCTACGTTCGCTACACTTTCGATTTTAACCTGTTTCACATTTACACCTTCATCCTAAAAGCATCGGAAGCATAAATAATGAAAGATGTCAAACACCTAGAAACATACTAAAAACAATTTTCTGTTATTTAATAAAGTACCTATTAAGAATCACCACAAAGCAAAATAGTGAACTCTAAAAATGTTAGATAATGTAAATAAAACTCTATTTAATAAGACATAATTATATTAAATTACATTTATAAAAATATATAATATATTGTATTAAAGTACAGTTTTGGGGGTATCACAAATTTACTATTTTAAAAATATTACCACATATACATAAATAATTAACTAAACACATTACAAAACAAATTTTCATCACTTTATTAAACAGTTTCATCTTATCCATCAATGTTTACTAGTGGATTTACTTTCTGTAATATGGCGTTTGTTGCTGCATTCATATCTTGTGAGCAAAAATCTACTGGATTGCTGTATTCGTGTTCTCCTACTTGCAGTACAGTTCCAGGTGCTTCATTATTTGATGATATTCCAAACATTGGATTGTAGAATCGCATGCTACAAATAAGTATATTTCAAAACATTGTATTATACAACATTATTTTCTTTTTTCTTACCTGATGTTAAATTTCCCGCTATTTCTTCTTCGTATAAATAAATATACAACTGCAGCACCCAACAAAATAAATATTGGAATTAACACTCCAGCAACCATGGAACCGGCAGATGAGTTTTCAATAGAAGATTTTTGGTTGGTTACATGAGGTTTAAAAAGTGGTTTTTTATCTGGAAGATGCGCCTCTCGCTAAAAATTAATTCATCAACTTCCAATAATATGAAAATTGTGACTTACCCTTTCAAGTTTGCATTCCTGGCCTTCCAAGACGTAATTACCTTCAAAACATAAACATTTGGGACGAACATCCGTTGGTATACACATTTGCGTGCAGTTATTATTTTGGCATACATTTCCAACATTAGGTTGTCTAGAACTTTGCAAAATGGAAAACAATTCACCGCTCTGTGTATTTAGTCTAAATGCTTCACAACTTCTCTCATCGCCGAATAATTTGCATTTGCCCATTAAGCCGCCATTCATTAAATAATACAAATTGTCTTCAAAAAAGTTCAAACCATATGGTTTACTTAGGTTATATATTAAATTCATTTGATTGTTCCCATCGTAATTTATTTGGTTAATCTGACCGTTGTGTTTATCGACATAAAATATTTTCTTTCTGTAAATATCATAGGCAAGACCTGTTATATAACCCTTTGTCGATTTGAGTAATTCTTGTAGTCTTGATCCATCTAAATTGCATTTGTATATGACTGAATTAGGTGAATTAAAAATCCACCATGATGTTACAGAATAGAATATGTGCTTGTTAACAGCATCCACTGTTATAGCAGATATCTGACTATTTGAATCTAAACTAAATAATTTCGAGCAAAGTTGTTGATGAAAATTGCAAACTCTAATAGTTTTATCGGAACCATCGACAAAATAAATATTTTGGGTTATCCAATCCACAGCCAATTTTTGAGGCTTGCCCACATTAGTTAGATATTCACGACTAAAGTTTTTAAGATTAATACGATGAATTGTACTTGTTTGTTCTATACTGAAATAAATATAGCCTAATTCTATGGAAATATCCAAGCCTGAAATACTTGGGCTGTCATCCGAATACAAAATTGATAATGTATTGTTGGCTTTGGAAAGTTGGCGTATTTCGTTATTAACAGTAAATACCATAGACATTGGTTCGCCTTTGCTCTTACAAGATATTTTATCTGCCCTGTAATGAATAGATTACGTTTGGAAAATCTTAAAAATAATCTCACCTTAAAACATATCCGTTAAAACAACCGCATGTATAAGAACCTAATTGTTCAGTGCACAATTGGCTACATATTGGAGGTTCAAAACTACATTCCTTTATATCGACACAAGTTTGACCGTCGCCTCGCAATTTGTAACCCGTTTCGCAAGCACACATTGGTCCAGATGGTGTTTTAATGCACTTGTGAGAACAAGGATTGCTATTTACTTGGCAAGATGTATTACACGCACCATGTTCGTCAGATCCATCAAAGCAGTTTTCTTCTCCATTGCAAAGTAACCGTATATTTATGCACTGACCACTTTTGCAACGAAAACCATGTGGGCAAGGAACATCCGCACTTGGTACGAGCAGAGAATGATTTTTGTAAGCACAGATGTTTAAAGATTCGTCAGAACCATCACCACAGTCATCAGTTCCATCACAAATCCAATCTTTTGTAAGACAAATCTTATTGTCACATTCAAATTCATCAGGACGACAATTAGAACATCCTTGTTCATCATCATGTAGAGGACATTCTGGTGTTCCATTACAAAGCGCACTTTCTGGGATACAAATTGTCTTATTACCTCTGCACTGAAATTCATTCAATTTACAACCGTTTCTATCTGAAATTTTACATGAAATTTCATCGGACATATCACCACAATCATCAACTTTATCGCACTGCAGTATTTTATCTATACATCTTCCGTTATTGCATGTAAATTTCTCCGGTGAACATGTGATCGATCCTATAATGGAAATTTAATAATATTAATTAATTCTAACAATCAGGATAACGATTATATTGAGGAAATTAATTAGTAATTACATACCGCAACCAGAATGTTCATCTGATAAATCTGAGCAATCGTATTCATGATCACATTCCCAGGACTTTGGTATACATGATCCAATGGTACATCTGAAACAACACATTAGCAAATATAAAATTTTGTTCAAGTTTCAAATTTACAAACCTAAATTGTTCTGTAGAACAAGTTGTCGACACGCAATTTATTAGTTCATCGTCGCCATCATAACAATCTTTAACACCATCACAAACAAATCGTTCCGCTATGCACAAATCATTTGAACATCTAAAGTGGTTTTCAGGACATTTTCTTTTGTATTTATCGTCCGAACAAACCATTTCGTCGGTTTTATCCTTACAATCATAGTGCATATCACAAACAAATTTGTTTTTGATACATTCGCCATTTTTGCACTGAAATTCATTATGCAAACAATCATTGTGAACATCACAATCAACTTCATCTTCGCCCATCAAACAATCTTTGTGACCATTGCACAACATATCGCGAGATATACATGTTTCAGAATTCTTACAGAAAAATTCTGTTGCAGCACATGTTTTTGGTTTGAAACATGTCACATTATCTACTTTTAAATTCATTCCTAACGGGCAGGCGCATTGTGCACTTTTTTCCACAGCCAAACAAAGATGTGTGCAATTTCCGTTATTTTGTCGACAAGGATGTGAAGGTATTGGTCTTGGTGAAATACTGATAATGCGCATACCATCAATATCTTCAGGTAAATCCAAAGTGATTTTCCTATTATACCCGCCGTTGTTTTTGTCAGCCCAATAGATTTTACTAGATCTTTGGTTTGTCCAAAATATATCTTTTGAAAGAGAAGCAAGGCCTACAGGATTCGAACGCAGTGAACGAAAACCATGTCTGTCGTCACCTTCGATACTGGTGCTTTCTATGTTTCCAGTTCCAGCGTCCGACCAAAAAATTCTATGCAAACTAAATTCGTAGTAAAGAGTTATCGGTCCCAATAAACCTAATTCTATTACATGAGTACGTCCTGTACCATCCATTCGAAAACGATCAATGTGATACCCAAGTTCTGATTTTCTTCTGAATGAAATGAACATTATGCTATAATAAAAAAATATTGATTAAACATAAAAAAATGAAAATATTTAATAAAATATGAAAGGCATACCTATGCAAACATGTACCTTTATCTAATAGTATCTAATACTATTTTAAGTTATAATATAAAAGTACAGTGAGATCAAAAAAAAGATTAATCAAAGTAAGCCATGAACAAAAATCGGCATGTCTTTACTTAAACCACTATTTATTTCTTAATGTCAAATTGACGTTTGTCAAAAATGTTGTCCAAACAAATCAAAGCTTTTCTTTTAGAATTCTGTTTTTGAAATGGAAATGAAACAGTAAACGGTGAATGACAATATTCTTACGATGCCTTTTATGAAGAATTTCAGGAGCACTTTCCTATTGAACATTTTTAACAAACGTCAATTTGACATTAAGAAATAAATAGTGGTTTAAGTAGACATGCCGATTTTTGTTCATGGCTTACTTTGACTAATTTTTTTTTTTCGATCTCACTGTATATGCAGTGTGCAAATTACTAATACGTCAATTTTCCAATTCACTCAGACGTAGGACGACGTTGGATGCCGTCCGGAGGCAGGTGGGTGTGCCCGTAGGTTTTAAATGGATTGTGTAACGAATTGTC
>JAFFZR010024626.1:0-10341 GCA_018397195.1 Lethrus apterus | reverse complement strand
CTTATTGTTTTTTTGTATTCCTTATTCTTTTTTCGTAAGGTCTGAATCAATGAAGATCTTTTGTTGGAGACTCCTTCATTTACTTTTGTTTTTTAAATTGTCGATTTTGTCCGTAAGGCTTTGTATTTCTATCAAACACACATTCTCTCCTATTTTTGAGCACTTTTTATTTTAACATCCATTTGCAATCCTTTTGATAAAAAGTTTTCCAGTGTTCCCTTCAGTACTTCATCTCTCAAATTATTGAGTTTAACTGCGGAGCGAAATTAATCAGCATCTTCCGCTGTGCCAAAGTGTTATAAACAAAGAAAATTTTCTTTCTAATCCGTTTTAAATAAACTTGTGCTGTTTCTGCTATTTCTCTTCTATCCTTTCCTTCAAGAACTCTATTAATTTTTTGTCCTTTTTAGTTCTACAAAAATTGTTCACAATTTTCCTCTGCTCCATGAAACGATATTATAATCAGTATAATTCTTTAATTCGTCATATATAGTTTTCTCAGAAGTTTACGTAAAGATAAAAAAAGATGCTACATGGTGTGTCAGCACCTCTACCGGACTGGAGAATAACAATGGTTTGGAACAAGGATAAGGTTTCAGTTGGCCAATCTAAGTGGACTTTCTATCTTGTTATATTTTCTATGAAGTTTACCAACCCGATCCTGATCGTCGTGATCGTCCAGTTAGTACACTAGTAGACGATCGGTTTTATTTGTCAGGTTATCGCAATAAAGAATTATTTTGCTGCGTTTACGCGAAATTGTGTTTTGTGCGTTTTCCGTAACTTCGCAAAGATGCCAGTTTTTCACACGAAAACGATAGAATCCATCTTAGAACCGGTGGCGCAGCAGGTAATTATTCCAAGTTGCAGATGTCGGGGATGATGTGTTTAGGGTTCAAAAGTGAGGAACTTTTTGCGTTAACATGCATTAATAGCCCTGTTAGTAAGTGCCTAATTTTAGATCGGGTCACGCCCACACGTAATTTCCTTCGGTGTGGATTATCGTTTTCGCATTTTAAAATTGAAATGGAAAATTTGCAAATTTTCTTATTCTTTTATTGGGCAATTTGTTACGGTTTTTATACCAACAGGTGTTTAAAGGAGAGCGTAGGGTGGAAGCGTGGGCGCTCCGGAAAAGGTTACGTTGCTTGTTGTTTACGTTTTTGCGAGATAACGTTTTTGCTAGTTGTTTCGATAACGGCTGGAGGGAAATCCTGTTTCGTTTCTGCGTAGTTTTGTACGAAGAATACGTCGCTCTTCTTTAGGAAAAAACTTTAATTGGGGCGTTTCGTATTAGAATCACAATTCTGACCTTTTCATAGAAAGTGATCAGCAGCGTCACATTTTACTCATCAAGAAGTTGGATAATTTTAATTTTAATAGTACTGAATGCTTAAAATATCAGAATGATCAACGTCATTGAAAAGTCGAGAACTGTCAAAGTGAGGACACAAAATTGTTAAATGTCAAAAAAAAAACGCATATTGCATTTAAAATTTACAAGAGTACGTTTTTTTATAATTGATAGGAACGTTAAAAAACGTTTAAATTTGACTGTTACTCGTTATATGTGTAATTAAAGTCGAAAAAAAATACATATATTTGTCTCGTGACTCACCAACTTTTACGAAAATACTGTACATATATACACGGTGTTTAATTGAGTATTAGCCCATTCGATTGTAATGTGAGGAAAAGTAACAGAAATAACAAACAGAAATCAAAAAGTGAGAATAAAAAGGGAAGCATTGTCAGGATCGTAATTGCCTCTGATGGGAGGAATATATGTGTTGTTCCTCTCTTTTTTTTAACAACACATTACATTTTCTGTTGCTTTAATTCTTATTACAATTGAATTGGTTACTGTTACACAAGGACTAACTTGCACAACGAGGATAATTTCTCACTCTGATTACTCAAAGTAGAAAGTGTAATACAAATGAACAAGTCTATAGAGTGACGTTATTTTCATATGATTGATGCCATGGCTGAATCTTATTGCTTTATTATAAATAATTTTCAATAAATTAATATTAAAACAAACAAATTACCTTTATTTATTAATGTTTTCAAAAACACATCGCATGAATCACATGAAATATGAAGCCAAAAAGCATCAAAGTGTGAACAATAAAAGTACATAATCGACACGTTTGTAGCTGGACGATTTCCAAAATTATGAAATGTGCATTTAAATTGTGATTTTAAAAGAAATACCACTATAAATAAAATCATTAATTAGAAACATTTTTTTGCATTTAATTTTGTGAATTAAACGAAGAAAATTTTAGGTTTCAAGATTGGTGATTCTTCACGAAGAAGCCGAAGATGGCAACGCCATGCCCGATCTCGAGATGCCGGTCAAGGTCGTCAGTAACGCCGTCTCCAACTTGGTCAAGGTGATTATCCCAATTTAAAGTTTACCTAAAAATGGAAGAAAGAACGACCAAATTTCAGGTGGGTCGAGAGACCATCAACAGTTCCGACGATCCGATCTTGCGACAGGACATGCCTTCGGCGCTCGTTAGGGTCGAAAGATCAGCGAAGCTACTCGAAGAGGCCAGCGTGATGCTTAAACAGGATCCGTTTTCCGGTCCCGCCAGGAAGAGGCTCATTGAAGGAAGCGGTGGAATTTTACAGGTTTGCTTCAAAAAACTAAATTGTTAAGTCTGGTAATACGGAACGTTAATATATAGGCTACGTCGGCGCTCTTGTTGTGTTTCGACGAATCGGAAGTCAGAAAAATCATCAGAGAATGCAACCGAGTTTTGGATTACCTGGCCGTGACCGAGGTGATCGAAACCATGGAAGAGCTCGTCCAATTTTTGAGGGATCTCAGTCCCTGTTTGAGCAAAGTGTCCAGAGAGGTTTCGGCGAGAGAAAAGGAACTAACGCATCAGGTTCGTAAAGTTTATTTCATTTATTTCATATTTTTTATTTCATTTGACGTTTCAGGTTCATTCGGAAATTTTGATCCGTTGCCTCGAGCAAGTGAAAACGCTGGCGCCAATTCTGATTTGTTCCATGAAAATATTCATACATATAGTTTCGCAGGGTGGGAAGGGTGTAGACGAAGCGGCTGAAAATAGAAATTATTTAGCGTCGCGTATGAGCGACGAAATAAACGAAATCATCCGAATTTTGCAGCTGACGAGTTACGATGAAGAGCAGTCCGACTTGGACAATCTTACAGTGCTGAAGAAGTTGCAGAATGTCATACAGAATAAAATCAACGCAGCAAACGACTGGCTTTTGGTATGTTTGTCTAAGGCATTAACTGGTAACTTCAATTTTCAAATTTTCCAGGATCCTAAAGCAGTCAAAGGAGGTATTGGTGAAAAATCTCTGCGACAAATTATAGATACGGCGCAGAAAGTATCTGAAAGGTTTGTAATTGATTTTCTAATTAATAATTTTTCTTTTTGACGTGTGTCACACTTGCGGTATTGGCATGAATAAATATTATTAATAATAATAATACGCTATAATGCGCTACTAGATTATGCCGAAAGGAAGATGTTTGTGATGGAATTCTCCTGCCCTGCTGAACCTAACATCGTAAAAAAGGAAGCTGAAAAAAGAGATAAATATAAGGATCTGATATTCAAGTTGAAGAAAACTTACCCGGAATATGAAATTGTCTTCGTCCCTGTCATCATAGGCGTGTGTGGAGGCATGGCTAATTCCCTGCGAGACAATGTTGAATGTTTACCATGCTGTAGAGAGATGAACAGAAGTCTAATACAATCAATGCAAAAGTTTGTCATTTTAGGGTCCTGACCTTTCTTGCCAGATCACTTGGAAGCCAGTGACGAACATCACAACGGCTTCTGTGGTCTGACAGTATTAGGACAGCCACATATTCGCGAGCTGTGTGGTTGACCGCAAAAAAAAAAAATAATAATGTTTATTCAATAGTAGCAATACTAACAAAAAACCATAAAAAATCATTTGGCAGTTTATTATATTGGATAAGTTCATTGTGAAACAGGTTGTACCGAGTATATCCCGTGGAGACTGTATTCACATAAAAGTCTTCTCTATTCCTTGCAGAATAATTTTTCATTATTACTTTCTCTTCAATTTGAATTATGTTTTCAAAACATATTCCTGTATATTTATTTTCTCTTTTTCCGCCCACAAGTGTTTTTATAGTCTTCCACATTTCTGTTGAATCTTCCCTTTTCATATCTAATTTTTGATTATAACATTTTGTCTTTTGCTTTCTTATCATGTCCACCACTTTGTTTCTTTGACTTCTATATTCTGTTTTCAGTTATTCTGGTAAAGTTATTAACATTTTGTATCGACCATGGTCAGATATAATTTTCTTTAGTTTCTGAGAGAAAAATGTTGTTTTTGAGACATCAGTGTTAAAATTTATTAGTATCAAAGTGTCACCTCTACCTGTATATTACTCTATGATATTCTCGAAATGAAAAATGCAGCGTCATTTGCCGAAGGAAAATGGTAAAGGCAAATTATTGAAAACTGTTTTTTTTCGTACTTTAATTTCCACTCCAGTGCTCCAGCAATTCTTCTGAAAAGCTTTATTCAATAGGATTTTTGTTCCGCTTTTCTTTTATGTACCCAATTATTCCCCCGTTGTGTCTACTTTCTGAAGGTGTATTAAACATTTTATATCCATTCACCCTGATTTCATGATCCAATATATCTTGCATTATATGGGTTTCTGATAGACAAATTACAGCAGGTTTCCAGTCACTTATAGTAAAGTTCATGTCAGTCTTATGTGGTAACAAACTTTCTATATTCAAATACAATAAGTGTTCCGTTAGTTGTTATTTCTGACTTGACAACTTTTCCTTATTAGATGTTAAACAGTCTGTTTATCTAATTTGCCTTCATAGTGCTTTACCAACCTTATTTTCCTCTGAGAATCTTCGGTAGTTACGGCATTCTGCAGTATTATTTTCTCTATAAAATCCTTTTCATTTAAAAATAATTTTTTCTTGCGCATTCCATTTTAGGTTAGAATTTATGAAAGGAATTTTTTTTCAGATGTCTTCCTCAAGATTCGCGCAATATTAATAAAATCGATTCGGAATTGACAACAATGACCGATGCTCTTTGCGAACTCAGACAAGAGGGAAAAGGTGCGACGCCGCAAGCCGAAGCAGTAGCTAGGGGGATCAAAGAAAAGTTGGGGCATTTACAGCAAGCCGTTTTGAATGCGGTAGTAGCCGTGGATAAAGCAGGTTTGCAACAAACTGCGCATACTGTCCAAGGCAGGTTAGAACAAGCCCGAAAATGGTTATCGAATCCAGGACAAGACGATAAAGGTCTTGGACAGAGAGCTATCGCATTGATTGTGAACGAAGGCAGAAAGGTTACCGAAGGTCTTCCGGGCATACAAAAGGCCGAAATTATGCAACTTTGCGAAGAAGTTGATAATAATTCGCGCCATTTGACTAATTTATGCGATCAAGGAAGGGGTGCACAAGGGCAAGAAGTCGCCAGAAAACTCTCACATAAATTGCACGAACTCAAAGAGAAGATAAATCAGGCGGTGGTTAACAGAGTCGTTGAGGATTTTATCGATATAGTTACGCCTTTGAAACAGTTTACGGAAGCCGCATTAGTATTGGAGGGGACGCCCAATCGTGACCAAAATTTCAGTGATAAGGCCGCCAATTTGCAGCATTTTTCGAATCGTGCTGTTAAAACTGCTAAAATGGTTGCGGCAGGTATGTTTACTTTAAACATTCAAGTTTTGTTATGTTAATAAACGTAAATATTTTGCAACAAAATGGTTAAATATTTACCGGACGTAGATCGTTCGTGGATTGTAATTTAAGTTTTTAATTGTAGGCAGTTCTAGTAATTTTTTAAAGAAAAGTAAGTTAATGTCGTGTGTCCCCAATCTAATAATTATGTTTGCATGGATAACAGTTTTGTGTCCGTTGCAATTTTGAAATCCTACAAAAATCACTAACACGTTTTTTGATCAGATTTCAAGTGAGCTTATGCTTTTTTTTTGACGTTGTATAAGCCGTGTCCTAAATGGTAAGTTTCTTAGGTGGATCTGGTGGTAACAAGAAGTTGGCGGAGTCTTTGCAGAGCGCCTCCGGTCAAGTTGAGAGCTTGACACCACAACTTGTCTCAGCCGGAAGCATCCGAATGAATTATCCGTCGTCGAAAGCCGCCGATGAACACTTCGAAAATCTTCGGCAACAATATTCCGATTTGTTGGTAAAAACTCGCAATTTGTGCGACGAAGCGACCGATTCTTCGGATTTCGTCAAGGCTTCCGAGGAACAGATGAAAAAACACACGTTTTTGTGCGAAGAGGCGATCAAAAACAAACAACCACAAAAGATGGTTGATAACACTTCCGCCATAGCTAGACTTGCCAATCGTGTGCTGTTGGTCGCAAAGCAAGAAAGTGATAATTCGGAAGATCCGCATTTCATCGATGAGATCAACAACGCCTCCGATTTTGTTCAAAACAGTACGTTTCTTTTTTTTCTTGGTTCCGTGGTTAAATTTTGAATTTGTAGCTCTACCCGCTATGGTCCAAGATGCAAAGCGTGTAGCCGTTGATCCTAACGATCATGGCGCCACATCAAAATGGAGGGACTCTAATAAAGCTGTAAGAATCTTTTTAAAAACAAAAAAAAAGTTGACAATTTTATTTTAGTTATTGAATGCCGTCGGTCAGGTACGAAAAGCTGTGCAACCGGAATTGCCACCTTTACCCGACATCAACACCTTAAATATAGGTAAACGATCGCAATGAAACTTAAAAAAAAACTCAACGGTGTTGGATAACTTTTTTTTAACATTTCAGAACCTTCTCAACAAGCTTCCTATTTTGCGGACAAAGGTATCTAAGCTTATAATAACAAGGTTCTTTTGGGGTTTTAAACCTCGATCTAACTTGTAAATATAATTAGTTTACATGCTACAGGCTTAAATTTTTAGTTGGGGAGCCTCTTCGTAATACGCCAACACCCGGCCTAGATTCCGGTATTTTAAGTCCCGTTTCGCACCAGCACGGTGGCCGTGTCAGTCCATTACCGAAATGGGCTAGAGGTACTTGAAATTTTCACATGAAACAATTATGACATTCAATAAAAGTACCTTTAGTTCTTGATTTCAAAGACGACTGTAATGTAGTTTGTGGTGCTATTGGTATCAGTTTTAGATTTTTTTTTTGTTTTGTTTAATATTATGAGAAAGTTTATTTTTAGGGAAAATTCTAAAGTCTTGTGATGCAAAATTTGGCGATCTTTAAAATTTCGTTTTCGTCGTCGATGAATATCAATGGAATTTCTGATTTTTCAACGCTAACACTACACTTTTTTTATTATTTTTTTTTCTTGCTAATCTTTTAACTTCGCAATTGTGCAGGTGACAATTCAGATCTACTCTGTCAGGAATTAATACCTAATAACTATCAAGAGGAAGGTAATTTTTTGTTTTTGGTTTTGTTAGTTTCTCGGAAATACCTGTATCTCGTGGCGCATCTTAATCGCATTTTGTAGATCGCTTGCGCTTGTATTTTGCTAACTGGTATGAAGCTGGCTTTGTTTTCAATGTTAATTTTTTAACATATGGCTTTGTTTTGTAATCTGGACACCATAATTATATTCGACTGTAACCATAATGTTGTACATTTTTGATCAACCCTGTGCATTTTGATTTGTTGATCGTTGTTAAATTTTGCAACTTGTCTTGTCATTTGTTCCTGTATTCTATTATTTGTTGTTGAATTTCATGCGTCAAAGGATTTTATCGTTTCATTCCTCAGTATGTCCTCGAAGACGGTAAATATGGAACGAGCATCTCGTTCGGATGTGTAAAAAAAATAGATTATTATTTTTTTATGTTTTAAGACGCGGCCCCACCACGTCCGCCTCTTCCCAGTGGAGATGGTGCTCCTGTGAGACCGCCACTTCCCGAAACCGATGATGAAGATGACGTATTTAGAAACGCGCCGAGTTCCAGCCAGCCAATCATGGTAAATTGACTTATTGATTTCCACATCGGGAATTTTCTCCAATTAAATTGTAGGTTGCCGCTCATAATTTACACAGAGAAGTGCGGCAGTGGTCAGCCAAAGACAACGAATTGGTCGGCGCCGCCAAAAAAATGGCGCTATTAATGGCCAAATTATCCGATTTGGTTCACATTGATGATAAAGGTATGTGAATAATCATAATGGGTTATCGACCAGAATCTTTCTACCCATTGGAATAACATTTATTTTAAAATATATGTAAAAAAAAATATTCTCATACTCTGTTATTTAATTACTCTTTTTTAGGTAGTAAACGTGAATTGATTGCAACTGCAAAGGCTATAGCCGATGCTAGCGCCGAGGTTACAAGAATAGCGAAATTTTTAGCAAGAGAATGCACAGACAAGCGTATTAGGACGAATTTATTGCAAGTATGTGAGCGGATTCCTACAATTTCTACGCAATTAAAGATTTTGAGCACTGTTAAGGCTACAATGTTAGGCGCCCAAGGTTTGTTACAAGTTTGTTATGTGTACTATAATATATATTGCTGTATATTGCTTATTTTGTTTGCCGTCGTAAGGTGGAAAACATAAAGGTCTGCAATTTTTATTTTATCACGTACAGTTTTTTATCAATGGTGCTTGTAGGTTCGGAGGAGGATCGTGAAGCGACGGAAATGCTTGAAGGAAATGCTCAGAATTTGATGCAAAGTGTCAAGGAGACTGTGCGTGCGGCTGAAGGAGCCAGCATTAAGATACACTCGCAGACACAGGGCAAACTGAGATGGGTTCGAAAACAACCGTGGTACCATTACAATTAATCATCGTTTAATTTATTAAAACTATAAGTACCATCGTGCAATATTTTCATTGAAATTTATAGTTGTTGTCAATGCCTTATTAATAGTTACTTATAAAAGAAAAATAACAAACTTATTTATTATTGATACTAATATCATATTATATATATACCGGGTGTCCCATGACATGAGTGCCATAGCTTGAGGATGTGTTGCTGAAGCAATTTGAAGTCAAAAATGTCTAATGAACATATGTCCAAAACTCTTTCGTAACCGAGCTACAACCATTTGTGATTTTAGATAACACCAACACTGCAGGTATTAAGTACTGCTTAAAAAACATTTTAAAATAAATTGCTGTATTGAATTAATTGTTTAGAATGTCCACCTAATTGCCGTATACATATTCGACCGAACAGTTCATCATTCAAACGCACATTAGACTGCTCGGTGGGATTGCAATCGGTTTCATGTTTGTACCTGCAGAGCTACCTTTTCCACTGTAACGAGCTCGAATTATGTATATGGCAATTAGGTGGACAATTTATTTTAAAATGTTTTTTTAAGCAGTACTTAATGCCTGCATTGTTAGTGTTATCTAAAATTACAAATGGTTGTAGTTCGGTTACGAAAGAGTTTTGGACATATGTTCATTAGACATTTTTGACTTCAAATTGCTTTAGCAACACATCCTCAAGCTATGGCACTCATGTCATGGGACATCCTGTATAGTGATATAGAGTAACTTGCCTAAGGAAAAAAAATAATAGATATTTTTATAAGCTTAAAGAGAATACTACATTTAGTAATAGTGCCAAATATTTATGGAAAATTGTTTTTTTCGTTTTTTATACCTGTAGTTTTTTTAACGCTTTATTGGAAATTAGTTACATCTGTCACCTTAATGTCATTTAACTTATTATGTCGGAGTGAAGTTTATGTAATTTTATTAATAAATTTCTTTAATAACATTCTAATATTATTTTTAAATTTAACGTTTTAAAGTATTGTTTTAAAATGATTAATGCAAAAAGAAAATTGTTTTATTAATGATTTCAAACATTGGCCATGTCATCCGGGTCGGCGCTATGACAACAACCAATTGAATGGCAACTAAATGACTAAATCATAGAAAATATAACAAGATAGAAAGTCCGCTTGGATTCGCCAACTGAAACCTTATCCTTGTTCCAAACCATTGGTACACTCCAAAATGGTAGAGGCGCTGATACACCATGTATCATCTTATTTTATCTTTACGTAGACTTCTGAGAAAACTATATATGACGAATTAAAGAATTATACTGATTATAATATCGTTGTTATGGATACAATAAAAAAATTTGAAATTTGACATATTTAAATAAGTTTTCATGTCTAGTCTTAATATAGTTCCTTTTTGTGTTAAGTTATTTATCTGCAAAAAGGAAATGAACAGGACAAACTGAAATATATGGAGCAGAGGAAAATTGTGAACAATTTTTGTAGAACTAAAAAAGACAACAAATTAATAGAGTTCTTGAAGGAAAGGAGAGAAGAGAAATAGCAGAAACAG
>JAFFZR010024623.1:0-10740 GCA_018397195.1 Lethrus apterus | reverse complement strand
TATCGTAAGTTTTCCTATACCTAATTTGTTTTCAACTTACAAATTCCAATGTCAAATTTATACATGAATGACACATTTCAAATGTTTTCAACAATAAATTTTGCTCTCATCTCTGTGCTGTAGTAATATATACCGTAAAATATTATCGAATGCAACGGGTCACGTACCTGCTTCTCAAATATGGTCAGCATGATGCGAGGAAGACATTTGTCGTTATTTTCGACGTGCGTTTCGGTTTTATTGGTACGACATTTACTCTGTCAATAATTGTACATGATTGAACTAATAATGTAGGTGGATTTTCGTAAAGTCTTCCTCATTATTACAAACGTTGAACGTACACAGAAAGAAAAATCTTAAACTTGCACGAACAATCCAAAATAAAATTAATCCGTTTTTATAAAACGAACAACAATAGAAGAAAACATCAAACAAACCGTCTGTAATTTCATCCCCGTTTCAGACGAACAAAGGCCAAACACACGGGGTTTTCAATCCGCCAGGAAACGTAATATAAACCGCAAAGTACAATCGCAATTTTTCCTCGACGATTAATTTCCGCCGCAGAATCTCCTACGTTCCTTATGTCTAATGGTTGTGTATAAGTTATCGTCGGCATTCTAATCTCCTTCGTATTGTAAATGACCGGGATGTTTCTGTGCGGCGAACATAATGGGCGAAGCAAACAGAACACGTTCTACCGGTGTTTGCACTCGTTTATTTAATTTTTTTAGTTGGTGTTGCGTCGTCGTACGTAACAGTAACGCATCGTAATGAATCACTTGTTTATTGTCGTGAGAAAACGATAAGGTGAGAGTGTCTTACCGGGACAAGTGCTTCTACATGTTGACGACGTTACGAAGTTATTAATAATCACGATTTTTTTTACGTCAGTAAGAAGGAGGCACTAAACGTGTAATCTAAGCTGGAATACAGATATAGTGGCCTACAAACCCAAATAAAATTCAATGTCTCCCATCCTCATCACTCACCACACTCCGTAATAGTATTATTCAAAAGGAATCGACGCCTATTGACAGAATGGCGAAGCATCCAACTCCAACTTGAAGAAGCAATCAATATGTCTGTTCCTAAGAACTAAAGAACATTTAGATTTTAGATAAAGACATGAAACCATTTGTTAGTTTGTTAGAAAGCAGTATAGGATAATACTCCTATATTTGTTCCTAGAACTAAAGATAAATTACAGACTTTTCACCGAAAAAAGAAGACCCAGAAAGATTTGTCGTCAATCTAGAGCTCCAACAGACAAAACTAGACTCATCAACGCTACCCAACAGCAAAAATGAATCGATTAGTGAATATCTAAGTGAGTTTTTCAATGACAGCAACACTGACTATTCATTCTGGAGAGCCACTAAAACACTAAAAAGGCAAATCCAGCAAAATTCGCCGGTAAGGAATGCGGATGAGAGACCTCATTTCTCCGAATAACGGTGAAAACACACTTGATTGGAAAAACCTCATCCAAAAAGAAAATGAAATTAGACTCGCCACTCGAACTGAATTTGCCACTGAAATCAAAGAAAACAGTTCCATCGTTTGACTTAATTACTAGGGAAATTCTTAAGTTACTAAGAAAGCCATTTACGCTAAAATCAAAGAAAACATCAATCGGAAGAAAGCTCCATCGTTTGACTTAATTACTAGGGAAATTCTTAAGTTACTAAGAAAGCCATTGACTTACTTACATTATCAAGGCCTCATTCAGACTGGGGTATGTACCCAAGATGTGGAAAGTAGAAGAAGTAACAATGATCCATAAACCTGGAAAACTGCCACACGAAGTTTCGTTCTACAGATAGATCTCTTTGCTCCCTGTAATTTCGAAACTCCTCGAAAAGCTACTATTTAAAAGGTTCATATATAATGTGTGGAACCCAGCCTTGTGGATGCATTGCATTAAACTAAGGGGATGATGAAAAGAAAGACTCCTTCCTTCTTTATTGGAGGAGACTTATGAACGAATCGGAGGTTGGGTTAAGAATCTTGGAAAAAAAAGACATGAAGAAGAGGACGAACACAGGAAAATTAAAGGTTAATGTGAATATTAATTAATTGTTAATAAATAATAACATGCCATCAAAGTTCAGATGTGAGAATGAGAAAAGAAAAATGTTAGGTTGATGAAGATGGATATTTTTTTAGAAATTATGAAAAAGGAAAATTGTAAAGTCTTTGAATAAGTTCATAAATGAATTGTAAAAAAAACCAATCATCATAAAAAAAAACGATCACGATTACATTTCCTCAAACACATAATTTAGACGTTAACTCCGTTTAATTTCCATTTAACGTCCACTCTAAACAACCCACATGAAAACTTTCGAGTTGTGTAACAACCAAAAGATAAGACAACGTACGACCATGTGCGTTCGTTGATGTGCGGTGGACGGATTCGAATCTATCGCCTCGAGTGACCTGGTCTACTGGACATTACCCATTCAAGATAGATAGCCGGTGTAATGGATAGTGCTCGGATATAACGAATGATGAGGGGGGGGCACAGATTGTAGACACGAGATGGACCACACACGACGTCGGCGGACACACAGTTGCCTTCGGAATCGCTTCGGACGTGTTTTATTTGACACGAAATCACTTCGAACATCGGGTTTCTGCTTCGTACTCGGTCA
This sequence comes from Lethrus apterus, assembly GCA_018397195.1. Lineage (NCBI taxonomy): Eukaryota > Metazoa > Arthropoda > Insecta > Coleoptera > Geotrupidae > Lethrus > Lethrus apterus. The sequence continues at coordinate 8,083 of JAFFZR010024623.1, read as the reverse complement.
ATGGGATTTCGTCGCGCGAGGGAAAAAAATGTGTCAGGTGCATTATCGTTGACAGTTTGTGCGCTTGGGATTTTAGATGTTTTCTTCGTTACCCATATAAACAGTAGTCTTGAAACATATTAAAATAGATAAGATTTGTATCAGTATTTTTTTTTTTGTAAGAGACATTTTTAATTGAAGCTCGAAGATGATAAAAATTTAATGTACCTAAAGTGAAATTTAAAGAATTTATAAATAACGAACACTAATCATTAAATTACAGAGTAGTTTTGAAATTTTCCAAACCGATTAGAAGAAGACAAAACAAAAAATATAAAATTGGTCTTAGTGTTAGCGTCAACCCTTACTTTGAGCAAATTTTAATTCTATCCATATTGCTTAGATTTAGTGATATTAGTATGCTGTAAGTCAGGGCCGTCCTTAGATATTTGGCGCCCGTGAGCTACTCACAATAATGCGCTCATCTTCATAAGAAAATATACGGGAGCGGAAGCGGGGTGACCAGTGGATTTTTACAAAAGTTTCAGAACTAGAAAAAGTTAATTGAATTACCAATAAATAAGGTGACCAATTATTGTTTTTACGAAAAAGGAGTACGGATGGATGGAAAAAAGTTGTTGTATGGATTGGCTTCGCTCTGTAAATGGAAATTCAAAAAGTCAGTTTTTAAAATTTATAGTTGAATTGGAATGAGTTAGGTTCGCCCATAATTGAAATTATAGGAATTCAAAAGGTCAGTTTTTAAAAATTTATAATTTATAGTTGGGTTCGCTCCACAATTGAAATTCAAAAGGTAAAAAAGAGGGTACAAAAGGAGTAAAAAAGAGTACAAAAGAAAACAGAAAATTCAAATAACCTATAAACAAATTGCAGCCCCAAAAGACGCCCCTAGGTTAGAGTTAATTTAGCCCTTTGGTTAGGGTGGCCCTGCCCCTGGTTAGGGCTTGCAAAACTTGTAGCAAAAAAAATAATCGGTTTGCGGATTCAAAAACAATCATTTTGATTTTCATATTATTTATAATTTTTTGAATTTTTCCTTTCGAAATAAATATAAAAAAAAATTCTTCCACAGACGATAAGAGAAACTAACCTTTTGAAAGTATTAATGATAGGAAAAATTTGTCATGTATTACACGAGTATTTTTAATATCTTTGATCATCAATACAATGTAAATATTTAATGGAACGCATCAATTCTGTAAACGTAAACAAATTAACGGCGACGATAACATCTCGGAACGATAATAATACTTAATCCCGCGCTTCGTTTTAGAAAACATGCCTTTCGACGACAAAAACACGCCACTTACAAACGTACCATAATTAAATATGAAAACACGAGCGCAATCAGATTTAATTAATACAAATTCATGCGATTAAAATCGAATAAAAATGTCCACCGTATAAGTTGCGACATTACGTCGTAACGCGAGGGCCGAAAAAATCCAAAATCCGCCGTCTAATTAGAGCCCGATCGATGAGATAGCGCGTCGTCGTCGTTGCAAATTATGACATTGTAAAAATCTCATTCTTTGCGCTCCGCGCCAACACACTCGCAAATATTGATTGAGTAGTCAGTCGCGGGTAATTGGATTTTTGTTGGCGGCGCGCCGCCGCGGTCCTTTTAATATATACGTCGATAATTACGACCGGTGATAAAATTCGGTTTGGAGATCGCCAGAGTCGCCGAACCTGTCCGCTTAAATCGAGTCCGTGTGAGGTCCGTATGGAGATCGAATGTAAGTGGCACATGCGTGTCAATAACTCGTCGTTACGATTTCTTATCCGCGAAAGGATTTTCATCCAACGACTTGATTGGATCTTTTAAATGGATCATCGATCGAACGACAAAACTGATCAATTACGCCATAGAAATAATGATAAGTGAATATTTAAAACAAGTAAGCGACCAGACCAACGTAGAATGCTATAAAAATATATTTATTACGACACACAAATATATAAAATATATAAAAATGTTATTTTTTCAACTAGGTAACTGATTTCAATATTGATGTATTTTATTATGAAATGAATAAAATATCTCATATACAACGTGTTCAAAGTTATCGGCGCACTATTGCTATCTTCGTTATTTTTGGAGCTACAGAGTTGGTTAAATTAGCAAAGATGCAGTGATTTTTCCTCTGATTGTAATGGTCCATACAAAAAAAAACAATCATCACATTTAAGAGCCAACTCAGATAATTAGATTTTTTAAACGGAACACCCTGTATATTTATGTAGTAGTCGGTAGAAAATGAAATTTTGCACAAAATCTTCTTATACCACTATATCCCAGAAATGAAAAAGAGCTACGACGTTATTAATACAGGTCACCGCACATGGGATAACTTCGTTGTTAGAGAAGCTACAGTGTTGGTCAATACATCAAAAATGGCATACTCAAAAAAAAACAATTGTCAGTCGCATTTTTGAACTGCTTGCTTTGATACTCATTTACTTATTTTATATTAAAATTTGACCTTTCATCTTACGGTTATACTATTAGAAGAGTATTCTATGTAATATTAAGCTTTTCATCAATTAGAATATACAGGTGTCTCATAAAAAATTTTTTTGTTAGTGCGTAAATGCGACTCGCAATTGTTTTTTTTTTTGAGTACGCCATTGTAATCAGTAGAAAAAAACTACACATTTTTGATGTATTGACCAACACTGTAACTTCTCTACTAACAAAGTTATCCCATGTGCGGTGTATTAATATCGTCGTAACTCTTTTGTTTTTCATTTCTGGGATATAGTAGTATAAGATATTGTGCAAAATTTTATTTTCTACCTACTGCTACATAAATATACAGGGTGCAGGGTGTTCCTTAAAAAAAAACTAATTATCTGAGTTGGCTCTGAAATGTGATGCGCAATTGTTTTTTTGTGTGGACCATTGTAATCAGCGGAAAAATCACTGCATCTTTGCTAATTTAACCGACTGTGTAGCTCCAAAAATAAAGAAGATAGCAGTAGTGCGCCGATAACTTTGAACAGCCTGTATACGCAGAAAAATGTACTGTTTCAAATGGTACTATCAAAAAAGGGTGTTACAATTTAAAAAACAAGTGATGTCGTCATAACTCGAACATAGAAGACAAAATATACGTATACCTAAAAAAAGACATTTAAAAAAGAAAATCGACCTTTACATGCTCACTGTATATATTTTAATGTAGGTTGTTGATTTAAACGAGTTGCGGGTTTCGTGTACACAAAAATGAACAATGACGGAACTCCCTGGACTTTTGTTTTATTCATAAACTTTTATACAGAACGTGTTACATACTTTTGTTACAACTACTTGAGTACGTCGCTAACTTCAATACGGAAAAAGCGCGGTAAATTCAAATGTTTAAATTGTCTATTCTAACACTCCTCCCCAATTTAAACGTGATATACAATGCACTTAACCTTTTATACAACAAAGATATACCTTCAGAGACAATTGATTAATGAACCAAAAATTTGTTAGCCTTTGCTTATTTTAACTATGTTCAAACGATTACGTAACTTCGTGAATTGTTCACTTGAGATAGGTTTAGTTAAGATTTCTGCTAACTGATCTTTGGTATTTATATAACACACATTGATTATTCCTTTGCTCACATAACCTTGAATAAAGTTATACTTGACATCAATGTGTTTGAGTCTACGATGTTCCCATCTTCCAAGCAGTTGTATGCAAGAGTTGTTGTCTTCAAAAATCTTCACAGGGTAGTTTACTCGAAAACACATATCAGTCAACAAACTAATAAGCCATAGAAGTTCACTTGCAGCGACATATTCTGATTCTGTAGATGATAGTGAGACACAATTTTGTAGCTTCGTTGTCCAGCTCACGGTGTTTCCATAGACTTGTAATAAAAAACCTGACGTGGACTTCCTGTCCTCCTCACTGGCGAAATTTGCATATGCATAGCAAGAGACCAATTCCTCTCCTATCTTCTTGTAGCATATACCAAAATCTAAAGTTCCTTTTATGTAGCGTAAGATTCGTTTCAAACCTTTCCAGTGTGTTTCGGTTGGGTTGCTTTGATGTCTGCTAAAATAGTTGACTGAAACACTCAAATCTGGCCTAGTTGTTAACATAGCATACATCAGACAGCCTATCAGTTGACGATATGGCTTTGATTCATGAATTGGTTTCTCATTGAAATCTGGATTTGCCTCCATTGGCGTCCTGATTGAGTTACAATCCGTCATATTAAAATGCTCCAATAATTTTTGCAAATAAAATGGTTGACTCATAGTCATTTCGTCTTTTGATCTTATGAAGTTGATTCCTAAAAGTGACTTAAGCTCTCCCAAGTATTGCATGTAAAATCGATTTTTCAGGGCCAGTTTAACTTCATTTATTTTACTAGTTTCATCTGCAGCAATAATTATATCGTCTACATATATAAGAATGTACACTTTACAATTTTCCGATTTTCTAACATAGAGACATTTGTCTACAATTGACTGTTGGAAACCCAGGCTTTTGACGATATTGTCGAACGTAGAGTTCCATGTGCGGGGAGCTTGTTTTAAGCCATATAGAGCTTTCTTCAGTTTGAAGACTTTATCCTTTTCACTTGTAAAGCCTTGCGGTATCTTCATATAGACATCTTCTTGTAGTTCCCCATGTAAGAATGCGTTTCTAACATCCATTTGACATGTGTACAAGTCCCTTTCAACTATTATTGACACCAGAGTTCTCAATATGTTTCATCATAGTCATATCCTTTTTTCTGAGAACATCCCTTGTACTTGTCAATTTCTCCATCTTGATTGTACTTAATTTTAAATACCCATATACTATCAATTATTTTTCCCCTTGCTGGTTGTTGTATTTCCTCCCATGTCTTGTTCATTTCCAAGGATCGTTTTTCTTCCCGAACTGCTTCCATCCATTTATCTTCATCATGTCGTCCTTGAATATCTTCAAAGCATTCTGGGATATCATCTACAAATGATTCCGCATGTAAAGCCAGTACAGCATAGTCTTGTAATTTTAAAGGTTCCTTTTTCTTTCTTGTGCTTTGTCGAAGTGTTTGAGTTTCTTCAGATTCGTCTATCTTCTGGTTTTCTAGTATATCTTCAGCGAAGTCATCAGGTTCCGAGCACATTTCTTCCATGATCGAATTATCTCTTGTTTCGCAAACTTTTAAATTATCTTCTGGTTGATTCTCTCTTGCACAATTCTGTGGCTTTGATAACCACTGTTCGCTGATCATCCCCTCAAACGAAAACTTCGTTTCAACAAATACTGCATCTCTACCAGAAATTACTTTCCTTAATTCTGGACACCAGAATCTGTAACCGTTATGACAATAACCAAGGTTATTGTAGTCCGACAACAACGTTTCTAATGCTGCCACTATATTGTCATAATTAGACGGCATTGTTAATAATAAGTGGCAAACAACGTCCATTTCTTCTAATTTTGCTCCTGAAGACCGAAGTTCTCTAATCAACTTGTCAGAGTTCAAAAAATGATTAGTCAGCAAATCAGTGGTCGAATCAAATTTCATTAAAAGCAATGCTTTACGAATAAGTAACTGACTCGCCATTCCCTTCCTTTCAAAAACGTTTTATAGCGACAACCATAAGTCAAACGCGGTATCTTTGTCTTTGGCATATTCCAAATAGTTGTCCGCAATTCTTTGAATTATCTGAGACTTACATTTGTTATCACGTTTCTTCAAACCAGCTAGTTTTTCTTCTTTCTGTGCACGTTGTTCAACGGTGTCCGTACTTGCCACAATAACCATCTCGGTGTACTTCTTCTCAGTAAATACCTGCAAATCGAGTTCATTTATAAGTGTCTCGATTCGGAATTTCCAATTGCTAAAGTTGCTTCCATCGAACAACGGAATTCTAAATTTTTCCATTTCCTCAGCCATTTTTGTTTGAAGGGCGAGGTTAACTACGTTGTTTTACGACTAACCTTTTTGTGCACGACAGATCAGCACAACCCTGGTCCCATAACCTGTTGATTTAAACGAGTTGCGGGTTTCGTGTACACAAAAATGAACAATGACTCTGAACTCCCTGGACTTTTGTTTTATTCATAAACTGTTTTTATACAAAACGTGTTACATACTTTTGTTACAACTACTTGAGTACGTCGTTAACTTCAATACGGAAATAGCGCGGTAAATTCAAATGTTTAAATTGTCTATTCTAACATAGGTGTTTGTGTTTTTTTAATTGGTGGTTAACCTCTGTTCAAGCATACCTCGGTATCTGAACGCTTGCGTTATTGTTAGGTGATAAAGTGAGTCTATATTAAATTTACTTCAGTTCATATTTACAGATGATACGGATTACACCAAACAAAATGATAAGACTGAAAGTGTTACGCCAGTTCCAAAACGCAACAAAATCTCAAGTATATCACTCAACATTCCAGCAGCTGGCTTGGGCAGTAGACCTCCATCTGTCGTGACCACCACGACGTTGGATGAAGGTGGTTTTAACGAACCATATCCTGAAATCAAAGCTAAACTGAAACCGCACGTTGATAACGAATATAAATGTTCAGTTGAAGAAATCAATTCATTAAATAGTAAATCTACATGTGAGCCAGATGTACTTAACTGTTGCGAAACTGATAATATTATGGCTGTAACGGTTCTGAAACATTCTAATCTCTTTAAAAAATCCAGTAGTAGTTCAGATGAAATATTACATGAAGCAACACAAGATACGAAGTCTGTCGAAGCAGTTTCTCATGAAGTCAATTTACCGAAAGAAAAATCCAATGCTTCAACAAATTCAGCAGTTTCCCAAGTTACTGTACTGCCGCAACCATCAATTGATTCTGATATTATATATAACAGTCATTCTAATAAAAACACAAATTCGTTGGTGGAATTGGAAAATCAAGATGGTTTTGAAAAGACGTGCAACGAATTTTTATATCATGAAAGACTACTTGCAGTAGATAACACTCCTGATATCATATCAAGCAATTGTACAAAAGAGGTATGAATTTTGTGTGGGAATATCCTATTTTTTTTGTTATAAATTGTTTTTAGTTTATTAAAAAGCAACTTCTGTCACCTGAAACTAAATCAGAAGCAAACATATTGGATTTGAATGACGTAGAATTTGCAGATGCTAGTGAAGAAGAACAAGATAACGAATTAAAGCAGGAAATATCAGAAGCAGAGTCAATGACACCGGCAGAAGCTGAAAATCTGCTTAGTTCAAAGTAAGTTTTGTAACGTTTAAATTTGCTTGAATAAATACGCATGAGGTATTTTCACATATCGCTTTCATTTATTTTATGAGTTTTCACTACTTTTCACTAATTTCTTTTTTATTTTACTTTGGCATGTGTTCCTCAGTATAGTGGAGAAGAAAACTAGGTGAGTAAATATATATAGACATATACAAAAAGAATGTTATAAACGGGTATGCGGCCTGTATGTATGCAATAGCTCAAATGAAACTCATTTGTTCAATTTCTCAATATTTCGTTCTGTATTTTGAACTTCGTCAGGAGAAATACTACAAAATTGTCATAACAGGTTGACGTAATTATAAATTTACAAAAATGGTCATAAAAGCGGGCGAAAATTATAAACTTGTTACTCACACAGAAGAAGGAGTTAAAAAAGAGACAATGACAATATTTTTTTTTTTTTGTATAAATAAATCAAATTGACAATTACATACAAAACCTTCTCTGATAAAACACAATATTAAAACCATACATAAAATAAGTTGTTTAAAATTATATGAGGCTGCCCAAAATGAGAATTATTATTTGTAAAATTCCAATATGTTACAATAGATGTTACTTAATAATAATAATAATGCATACCCGAGTTTATAACATTATTTTTGCATAACAAGTACGGCCGAGTACCTTTTCTACTGAATTATAGATATATATACAGAGTTAACGTAAAGGTTGGAACATATTCGATAAAATCTTCATTGGGCAAGTAAGAAAAAAATGCTCGGACAGGTCGATTTTCTTTTTCAATTGTCCATTTTTTTGTATACATATATTTTGTATTGCGTCATCTATGTTCGAGTTATGACGTCATCACTTGTTTTTTTAAATTACAACACCCTC
>JAFFZR010024622.1:0-10845 GCA_018397195.1 Lethrus apterus | reverse complement strand
GATTTTACTATCGAATGATTTTACTATCGAATACTTTTACTATCGAATAATTTTACGAGAGATTTTACTGTTTTACAATCGAGTGATTTATTCGAATATAATACAATTTTCCGACATAATATTTATATATTTATTATATCGCCTACTTCGAATGAAAAATTTCAAATATTAATAACTCTCACTCGTCAAAAACAGTCGAATAAGATAAAATAAAATATGTACAAATAAAAAATACGAATAAAAGGAGTAATTAATTAATAATTACATATATTTAATAAAAGCTTTGGCAGTACAAAAGATGTATCTGTACATTGGTTGTTGGAGTGTCGGTATGTCATAAAACAATTAGGTACTTAGTTGTTCGGCACATGAGATGAATGAAATTTGTAATGTGTTTTTTATGTCAGTCGACGGACGGTTTATTTTTATTAATTGCTTTATGACAAACTATCGAATTATTCGAATGAATTCATTCGATTGTGCCCATCACTAGAAATAATACTATAAAATTATTTTTATCAGTACGATTTACTAACATAAAGATGAAAATAAACAATAAAATTTTTAATATACACCGCCACTCTAATCACATTTAAAATAAAAAGATACAATTCATATGTAAATATTTAAAATAAAAAAAAAGAATGAATTTCAACATTTCTTTCCCGACTATGTGTGGATTGCTTAAGAGTTTCGCTTATAAATAACTAACTTTAACCTGAAAAATATCCAAATATCTCAAATATAGTGTAAAATGGACACTGTAGGTATAAAATTTTTATCACGTATCTTGTAATTTACAATATTTAAAATTAATTATACTTTCAAGCATCAAGCTCTAAAATGATTCTCGACGCAGCTTTTCATTTCGGGATTAAAGGTGCGATTTTTCATGTCGTGATTTGCATAAGATTTCATTGCCGTTATCGACTAGTATGAAATATCGCTTTACGACTTCCATTCTTAGCGCCGACGCGACGTAGTCCAAGTAAACTACTTTACCACACGTTGATAACGATTTTCTGGCATTAGCATGTAATTGATCTCGGCCGATATGCCGGATGGAATTATTCAAAGCACGATCGGCCAACGTATCTCTTGTATTTCAATTAGTTTCTTAATGCACTTGAGGTGTTATTAGTTTGTCTCGTTGTGTAGCGAGTCCGTCTCACTCTTGAATTTCTTCTTTAACGTTTGGTTATTTCCGTCGCGTACGACGGTAGGTGTTGGTAATTGTTTTAATTGTACATTATCTACACGTACTTATGGCGCATACTTTCGTCTTATTAAGAAATATCACTTTGAGTTTTTTTATTATTCAGTACTTTCGTTTTCAAATTGAAATTTCTTGCAATTGTTAGTTTTTTTATGAATTGAAAATAATTTATCGAGGAAACACCAAAGAAAACTGTTAATTTGAAAAACAATTTATATTGTTATAAATATTTTTAAAGTATGACTTGTGAACTCTCCACTTTGTTTGTTTCTCATTGTTTTTGGAAAACTATCTCCACTTATATTCTCGAAGCTATTCTATAGAAAATTTTTTATGAATATTTTTAATGTATGAATTATGAACCCTCCACTTTGTTTGTCTTTCGTTTTTGGGAGACAGTTAAGTTAGATTTGAAACACACGCTCGACACTGCATTAAACGCTCACTTCCGCAGACTAACGTTAGTTTCTGGGCGATTAACCCGTCGTCAGTACGGCTGCTGTGAGTTACAGTTACTAGATTTTCTATAGAAAATAATTCCAGCGTTGATTATTAAATATTATATTAATGTATGTTCTGACAAACTTTATAAATATCTTTAAAATGTGAATTATGAACCCTCCATTTTTTTTTTGTTTCTAGGAAACAGTCCCATTTCCAAGATTTTCTATAGAAAAAATGTCGATCGTTGATAATTAACTGTAGAATTTTTGAAGCAACTCTTTTCACTTCAATTCTTCGTTTTTCAGATTTTATTGTTTTTAAATTATGAGTCATAAACACTCAATTTTGATTATCTTTTGTTTTGGGGAAGTCACTTTTCGAAGCTTTTTTATAGAAAAAATGTTGATCGCGATTACTGTTGAATTTTTCACTGAAATTTAACTTCATTTTTAAAATGTTATGAATATTCTTCATGTATGAATTATGAACTATCCATCTATTTGTTTTTTGGAAAAACATCACTTTCGAAGCTTTTTCTGTAGAAAAAATGTCGAGTGTAGATTATTAAGGATTGGGACTTAAAGCTACTCTTTTCACTGCAGTTTAACTGTTCTTGTTGCAAATTTATAAATATTTTTAAAGTATGACTTATGAATTCTCCACAATGTTTATTTTTTGTTTTTGGAAAACTATCACTTTTCCCAGCTTTTCTATATTATGTTTAGCATTTGTTACTAACAGTTGAATTTTGAAAACTTCTTTCCATTTCGATTTAATTGTCGTTTTGACAAATTTTATAAATATTTTTTAGGTATGAATTATAACCATTTAATTTATTTGCTTTGTTTTTTGTGAACTGTCAGTTTGCTAATCTTTTCTGTAGAAAAATATTTAGCGTTTATTATTACATTTTCCTTTACTTTTTACAAAATTTTCTAAATGTCAACAGCGATTTCAAGATTCTTCGTAGCGGGTTTTGTCTTATTTTTTGGTGTAATAAATATTTCATGACTTTCTTTCTTAATATCGACATTCTTTTTTTTTTAATTTATAACGCCCTACATTAACGCTGTTTTAAGGAACAACTTTTTCAAAATTGTCGATAATAATTATATAGAAAAAAGTATTGGATATTCTGCAGGCTTTCCGGGCATTTTGTGCCTTAAAGTTTTTAGAAATATTGAAACTCAAGCTGCTGGAACAGTCCTTTATTTTCACAGACTTGGATTCGCGACTTCCCAGCAGGTTAAATAGGAAATGTGCTCTACAAAGTATGCTACTTTTTCTTGTATTTATAAATTCTAACCGTAACGGAGGTGGGCGATATGAAGCACCACACCTTCTTTGGGTCATGTTTGAATTCCTAAAGCACGAAACATAAACTTTACAAAAATCACAAGAAAAATCTCCAACTCAAAAGCAAAATAGTACTAAATATATTATTTAGCTATTAATTTGTTGTAGCTTTCACTTTATTATCAAATATGTCAACATCAAGACTTTATGGGAATAAATACACTTCAGTTAAAGTTTATTGGTTACTTGAATTCCTTTTCCTTTCCCACCATAAAATATATGTTTTTTTTTTTAAGTAAGTATTCTGTTATATAGGGCGAGTTTGAAATAAATCGAATAATTTGACCTCATCGCAAAGCAAATTCCATAAAAAAAACCGCGGTTTTGACTTCACTTGTGTCCAGAAAAAAATACTGAAAGTTGTACTGTATTTAATTGAAATTGTAAATGATTTTTTGGTAACATGTTCTGTCTTTAAAAAACATGTTTTATATAGACAATAATAATGAATATTTTATTTGGATGTTATACAGGTTGATTCTAAATGACTGTCTATACCGCTTTTGCAAATGTTATAGCAGGCGATCCATTGGAATATTGGATCAATAGTTTGTGTAAAAATGACATGTACAAGTACGTCATAATTGAACGTATCTGATTGAACGATTTACTTATTTTTTCTGTGTATATCTTCCCATCTAACTATCTGTAACCTATATTTCAACATAAATTTTTATTAAAAATAATATTTAACAAGTACAAACATACTATAAATGCCCCTTTGATCATTAAAAGTTAACGATATCATGCATGTCAGCATGGCATGTCCACTTGACTAATATGACAAGCAAAAAGCGACAAACAGCCAGGTCCTATTTGCATTTGCAAAAGGCGGCGCAGACAATCATTTAGAATCACTCTGTAATATGTAAGGACATAAACAGAGTGATTCTAAATGATCACTCTGTAGTATGTAAGGACATACTACAGAGTGATTCTACATGATTGTGATTCCGATTAAGGAACGGGAATAATAAAACTTATTGTTAGTATATAATATTGACTACACTTTTCTGAGAATAATTAAATTAAAAATTAGGCTTTTGTCTTCATTTGTTAATTCAGACGTAGCAGGCCAAGAACAACAAACCTGAAGATGTCTTTTAATAAAATGGTCGAAACTTCAACCAGCAGTTTTATTAGTTTTAAAATTGATTTTTACGTGCAAATAAGCCTTAACGGACAGTTAAATGTTTCCTTCCAGCGGCGATTTGTAAACACAGCTCTAAAGTAAATACAACGGATAATTTGATCCCAAATGTCGTATTAGTAAATACAACGACTGCGTCATTTGTAATTTAAATGTTATCGTTCGGACTTTCCAAAGACCTAACGCAAAGCCACAACCATCTACATGTATAAAGCGTGATGCTATTGATATTTGTTTTGTCACGCCTACAAACGGTAGTCCATAAAAATCCCACGTGAATTACTCGCGTTTGTATGTTAATTCGTTAGGAAGCGTTCCTCCTCGCAAATATTGCCGTGGGTGAAAATTTAAATAAATTTTGTTTGGTGACGTCGCACGAATTTAAAGACGCTTGTAATCGGACCCCGTTTGCCAGATCGTAAATTTAATTAAAAATAGCAGATGAAAAGGCGACGCCTTCGCTTTTTATAGCGGACGTTGTCTTTGCAAAAAGGATCTTGCAGTGTTTATTTGTCGGGCGAATGATATTTGTCGAAAAAAGTTCTCCGAACCTTACGAAACCTTTTGAATTATTTATAGATGGCTTAAACGAATGTGCAAGAGGAAAAATATACATTTCAATCATCTTTTATTGAACTGATTAAGTCGGTTATTTAAAAATGTTGCAGCGAACATCATAACTAATATTATGGAAAAAAGGTACATACAGTTTTATAACTAAGACATTTATCCATATTATTTGGTAAACTAAGTATATATTTAATGCACAAGGTACGCCACTGGATGCTTTAAAATTTGCAAACGCTAGCGATGACAGTTTAATCGATGCTGTCTCTGTGCTTTCAAAGTAATTCGTACCGATAAACGATAATTTCAACTGTCTGGATCTATTTAGGACAGGAACGTCAATTGCAATGCAAACGATTAAATTTCATGAAATTGTGGGATTTTAATCCGATTAAATATGCAATTAACCGATATGTTTATCTGAAAAAAATTATACTGCAAATTATTGCAATTCGAGTGTTTGGGTATATCATGTAAATATAGAATATACAGTGTGTTTCTTATACTTTCTTATTAATGATTTCAATTTTCAACTCGATTTATTCAAATGTTTGAAGGTTGCCGAAAAATTGAGACAGAACTTGTTAAAGGCAGGATTGTTCAAGAAAATTTGTTAAGAAAAAAAACATAACAAGCAAAGTAAAAAAATATATACATTCCGGGAAACTCATGTTGAACCCGGGAAACTCCGGGTAAATCCGGGAAACTCCGGGTAAATCCTGAAGTGTTGTCAATCCTAGAAAAATTATGCATCCGAGAAACTCCGGCGAAATCCGGGAAACTCCGTGTGAATCAGGGAAACTTCGGGTGAATCCAAGAGCGTTGCCAACCCTAGCAAAACTATAAATCAGAAAGTAAAAAATGTAACGAATCAAAGCATGTCATAAAATATACAGAGTGTCATTAAAAAACCAAAGTTGTGTCCGTTTCCGGTTTAACCGGAAATGGGAAAAAAAACAATTGTAGGTGCCGCCAAACAGCGCACATGTTCTTAAATAAAAAATTAGTTCATCGTTTTTTTGTAAAACTAAAAATAGTAAAGTTATCGAGTGTTCCCTCTTTTTTGTAAGACCCTGTATATATTAATGCACACAAAAAGTAGATACGATGACAACAGTTCTTTGACAATGAATGGAAAATACCCAATGTATATTTGTGACCTGATGTCGAAAAAAAAAACACCGAAAATGCAAACAAACAAAAATGACGAAAACAAAAGAAGAAAAACATGCAAAACGACATAAAAAAAATATAAAGTAAATGAAGCAAAGAAAATGCTTATGTTAATTTTCCATTTACAATCTATTTGTCAAGAAATGCAATTTAAAAGCCAAATGGAGGAATAAATCATCATTTCGAGATGATAAAAACGAAACTCGCCCGACAACCTCATGGTGTCCACCGGTAGCAAATAATAATTTTAAGTTACGAGTTTATTTCTGTACGCGCAGTGTCATTATTTTACGCCGGTCGGCGTAATTGCATGTTAAGGCAGAGATTTCGATTACGGATTTGCGGTATTAAGCGCAGCTGTTGGATGCGTTTTTTTTTTTCAATTTATTTACATAGAAGTTCCAATTACTCTCGGAAAACGTCGATACTTTGTCGTTGAGATCCGTTGATGTATGAGCAAAATAAATTTTAGAAAAGCGTTGGATATATTTAATTAAGAAAGAATAATTAGGAAGAGTTATAATCATAAGCTTAACTTGATAAAGTGTAATTCGTTTACGTTTTCGAATATTTTCAGTTTATTGTCGGAATTTCAATTTATCCCATTTATTATTTAAACAATTCCAGCGGGTTTATTTCGTTCTTCACGTTCCTTTTTCTTTCTTCTTTTTTTTCTCTCATTTACTTCTTTTATTTACATATTTAATCATTTTTATTTTACGCAAAATAAACATTTTCTACAATTCCTTGTGTTCCTAATTTGTTCTTATTGATTTCTACACATAAACCCACCCATTTTACTTTTTATCCTCGATCAGCTCATCCTTCCATCAAGTTTCCTTTTTATTAAGTTCCTCTCCATATTCCTGTCTCATTGGGTGTATTATTGGGTGATTTACTAACTTATTTTTCCTGATCTTCTTCGTAATTTTTCACTCATTTTTCACTTTTTTCCTTGCTTTTCTCTCACCACTTGTCCCAAGCTCTAAGAACTTAATTGAACTGAGAGGGAGGTATTTGGTTGCAATCACAATCGTCTTACAGATGTTAAAGCTTATTCCAGCATACGCTGCAATGATTAGGGAAATAATAAACGCGCTTCGATTCTAGAAGCCAAAAATTTATTTCAATTACCGTTTCTCATTAATTTTAATCATAAATAATAAATCCAACATCAACTTGCATCGAAAACAATTTCTAATTTAGTTTCTTAGTTTCATACCTTTTGTGTTATTAATCATCTTGTTTTTTTTTTTTTTTTATTGGGATCACGTGAAAATATTTTCTGTTAATAAATAACTTACGTCGCCAGTTAAGCAAATTGCGCGTTTAGGAATTCGTTGGGTAAACAAAACTTTAAGAAAAAATGAACTCGCGTCTACGCCAATATTTGCACTACACATTCCTCCGCTGAGATTATCATTAAGCCCCACCGACGGCTATGAATACGTAATTGCTTTTAATTACTCTCGGCTCAAAGTTGGTATGCAAGAATTCACAAAATTTTTTAACTGGTATTATCAATGATTCATCGCGCTCGATCAGATTATTGATGTTTTATTCAAAACAACCTTGACATAAGATTTGCAAGAATTCAATGGATTGGATATGGTTTAATAAGAAATTGGTTTGATAATCAGTTTTTGCTCACAACTGATGTAAAAAGAAATGATGTAAAAGTCTACATTTGGAAACGTGGATGTGGGGAAGAAAATTATAAAATAATCCAATGAAAATAGAAGATGACTATAAAGAGAAAATATAAGAAACAGAAAAATTGTGATAAGAGGAAATGATTTAAATGACTTAAATGTAGAAACATAGATAAGGTAATTTGGTATGTATATGTTGTCTGTGGTTCCCCTTCTGAACCCGGCCTTCTTGAAAGATATTTTTCTCCTCCACATCTTTCTCCAACCTCTCCCCTAGTATCCCGGTGTATATCTTGTAGGCTGAGCTATTAAAAATAATAGTTTTGTGGGCTTCATGGGCTGATTTTTTTCATGTTTATGATCAGAATTATGAACCCAACCCAACGTAAATCCTAATAGGATTTTCTGTAATTTTTTCTACTGATTAACCAAAAGTACATTCTAGCTTCCATTTAAAATGGCGAGCTTTTCTGCTGCACATTTCCACAAGCTCGGAACGTACTTTAATTTTTTTAAGATTAATTCCTAATTACCAGTAATTTAACTCAACACAACTTAATTAAATTTTCATCCAAACCTGATTATTTCTAAATATTCTATAAATAAGTCCGTCGTGGCCGCAATGTAACACCACAATCATAGCGTTAAATAAAATTAAAAAAAAAAAGTAATTTATTTCCAAAACTCTCGAGCTTCGATTCAATGTAGATTATTTGAGCTTTTTGCTTAATAATATCTAATAGTAGATTGACGCAACCTAAGCTAATGTCACCATGACAGAATACGAAATGAAATCAACCTAGAAGAGTTCAAGAAGGCATAAAAAGATGGTTCAGAACACGAAGAAGAAACTGAAGAAACCACGTAAATAGAATGGGTAAAGACAAAATGGCGAAATGGATAACAACGTGGGTATGGGATGATTGTTGGTTAATAAGCTCAAGGTTTAAGGTTCAAATCTTAGTTGGCGATTTTACAAGTGAAAGTTGTGAAATATTCTTCATTTTTGTTGTGATTTTGCACTTGTAAATGGATGTTTCTTAGCTTTGATTGCTTTAATTCCAAAAACAAACAAAAATGCTTAACTAATGGTGGACTTGAAATATTAAAAAAAAAAAAAAAAAAAAAAAAAAAAACGGGACATACGAATGAAATATAAAAATGTATTTATTGGCTTATTAGCTTTTGATAACAGTTTTCACTAAGAACACAGTAGAATACATTTAGAAATAATTATAAAAATGATTAAAAACATCCATAAATGTAAAAAGTCAACTAAAAAATTATTAAAGCACGAAGTAAGAAAAATAACAAAATATGATCTGCAACATTTCCATGTAGACTTATACAGCCAATAATTCAAAAGCCCCGGAGTTGCCCGGCTAGTTGGATCGTGGTCTGTCGGGCCGAAGTCTCGGGTTCGATTCTCTCTCGTGTCTGATTCGTCTCAATTGCGAGTCGGAAGGTGCCGGCAGCATTCACCGTTGGCGTACAATTAACGGTGCTCTAGAGTAATAGTCGAAGTTCTAGAGTAACAAGCTCTCTTACTCTGACATGAAAAAAAGCACATTACACTAAAAGCTAAATAGCTAATTAAAAAATTGACTGACATGGTTACTGCCAGAAGCAATTAAAAATGAAAGCACAACAACAATTCAAAATACATTCACATAACAACGCCATTAGGTAAATGAATCCGGTCTAAACAACAACAAAAAAAATAAATAAATTGCATAACGCCCCAAGACAGAAATTTACGGTGCATTTGCACGTTTAACCTAGACGGGATCAGGTTTCGTTCATGTCTCAAATTTTAGCGACCGACTCGGGATTTCCAAAAAGAAGACGTGCAATTTAAACGGCGGGCGGACGATTTTTTCGCATGCGTGCGATTTCAGCCTGAAGCAATTATAAATGAAGTTCCAAGGTGAAGTCTTATGAAATAGTAGAAGAGCGCTTTATCGGCGTTGTTCTGAGATCGTAACAGGAGAATTTGACGTCCGACGTCCGACAAACGTTATGTAATTTATTTCCAATCTGTTTTTAATTAAAAATCACATACGTAGTGCAAAATCGCACAGCTAATATTCATAGTTATCAAGTTGAAAATTAAAATTGTACATAGTTTGTCGAATTAGTTAGAAATGCAGAATGTTTAACGATTAAAATGAACGATGACAGTGGAAATAGACGGTTAAAATTAACAAGCGATGATTTTAAAAGACGTCAGTGTGTAAAACCACGACAGTTAAAACTGATAATTACGTTTGCGACGTGACGCGATTTATTTTTAATCCAACTCTGCGATTAATTTTAATTGATAATAATTAATGTTATACTTACTTAGTAAATTAATTATTATTAATGACTGACAAGTTAATGACGACAGCTAATATATTTATAAATACGATAAATTGAAAACGATCTGTAAATTTAAAAATGGTGATTAAAATAAACATGAACAGGTACAGTTTACTGTGACAAAAATATACAGGCTGCTATTTGAAAAATAAAATATGCCACATAGCAGTATGACGGAACATCCTGTATACAGTCTGTTCACGGGAACATTCTACAATAGCTAACTTTTTTATTTAAGGAGATACAAGCTGGGTTAAATGGACAAAGTTTAAGTACCTTGCAATGCGCTTTTCGCGCAATAAATTATAAAACAAAAGAACATCGCGTTGCTAAGATACAAGCATACCGATTACTTTTTTAAATTGAACACCCTGTATATTTTTATATTTATAAGTTGCTCTGGTTGCCTGCAATAATTAATTATAAGACAAGTTTTCTCTAAAACCGCTATGAAAAGAGTTTTGGAGAAAATAATTTTGCAAATTTCATTATAATTATTATAATTATTATAATTAAATAAATAATTTATAATACAATTCTTTTATTGTTATTGATGTGAGATGCATAAGACATATTGGTGCAGTCCGAAGGATAAAAAAATATTCATAAAACAAATTGTTGTAAGGGGAGGATCGATAACAACAGTTCTTTTGCTTTTTGATTTTTATTATTTTATTACTATTTTTTAACTCCTTAACTAGCGATCCTAGAAAAAAATTGTTTTATAATTAATTATAGCACGCAATCAGAGCAACTTAAAAATATAAAAATATACAGGGTGTTCAATTTAAAAAATGAATCGTTATGCTTGTATCTCAGCAACGCGATGTTCTTTTGTTTTGTCATTTATTGCGCCAAATGCGCATTGAAAGGTACTTAAACTTTGTCCATTTAACCAAGTTTGTATCTTTTTAAATAAAAAAGTT
>JAFFZR010024621.1:0-10986 GCA_018397195.1 Lethrus apterus | reverse complement strand
ACCTACAAATGCTACTTGATCGTAAATGTTTTTGAAGAAGTTAACACAAAAACCGCTAGAGTAATATAGCTTAAAAACTGATCGTTTTTTTATCTTATCATAAACAACCATATTCCCAAATGAATATTACAAAATATTCATTATTACAGGGTGTTCTTTTTTCTATGTCACTTAGTATATAAGATGAGTAAGATTTCTACATTTTTTTAATGGGCACACATTTAACAATTTCTGTATATCTTTATTTGCCTTCTATTTACGAATGCTGTTGGTGAGTTTTTGAAGGTTTTTTCGCTGATCCGTGACATTTGCTTAGTCGCAAATCTTCAGCAGCCGACGCTGTGGACAGTAGCTTGAGTGATTTATGCTTAGAAGGGATCCGCGAGCCCCTGCCACTTTTACGAGGAACAGAACTTTGTCATTCTTTGATGTTGTTTCTTAAAATATACCTGCCTTTATTATTGTCATTGAATAGAAGTTGTAATAAAAGCCCAAATGCAAGTTTGATCATTTTAGCAATTAATAATAAAATATCGGTAGCAGAATGGCACATCGGAATATATTAATTCTAAAATTCATATGCATTAACTATATACCTTTTTCCGAAAACAAATGGACAAAGAAGCGTGTTATATAACGTGATAAATTGTCGTCGCATATATATTTGAAATATTAACATAAAATTATAATTAACCAGTTTACGTAATTAGATACAAAATAAGACTGTGAATTTGCTGAATTTGACGTAAATCTATAAACAATTCTAAAATTAATCGAAACGTTTGCTAAGCTTATTAAGAAATTAAGGAATGGAATTAAGGAATATTAACGAACTTACTAATACTTTTATAAGATGTCGACAACAATTTAGAATATTAAAATGCAAAAAATGCGAGAATACAATAAAGAAATTCTAAATGTTGCAAAACAACCTTTAATTGCGATCATTGGACGTTATTTTCGTATGCTACTCAAAATTAAAAAAAAAAAAATCTGGCACTTCCTTCAACATTACCTTGTTGTATTTGTGTGACTTGCTATTTCAAAATGACCTGTATATATGTTACCATGAAAAACAAACGTTCTAAAATTGCAAAGAAAACAAATTGTCCATAAGAAAAAACCAACATAATTGACAGATTACCTGTGATATTCATGATTAGTGATATTCGATATTCCAACAATTTTTATTAACACAATTATTTGACGTAACGATATTTATCCATTATTTCATAATTTTTTGATACAATACTTTATAGACTGCATTTATCGTAATAAAATAGTTACAAATTGCTGGTAAATATGTATAGCACTATAATATACAATACATTTTTCTTTTTCGTTGATTGTTTTTATAATATAACGAGACAGTATTTTTTTTTAATGCCAAACAACTAAATATATCATCCGGATTGACGTATCTTGCCAGTAAATTCAAACGAATTCAATTCCCCGACAAATTAAAATAACGATCGCAATAAATAATAATTTGTTTTATGCACATAATAATTATGGATAGGAAAAAATAAGTATGAAAGTGCTTTATTATGCCTGGTGACGTGTCCTTGACAAAAGGAAATTTATTACCGTCGATCCGTTTTCAGTAAGTGCGAAATGAATAATACCTGTTATTATAAATTTAAACAATCGTCCGATTGTAATGCGGTCGTGATGATTCAATTTTTCACGAAATTATCCTGTGCACGAACAATTATTATTCATAATTGACGCTTACAGTTACATGAATTCTCTTAAAAGATGCGGAGTTTTACATATTTTTATAATTTATAGATATTTGTACTTAGTAATGAAGTATATAATTGTTTTTCAAAACCAATATCGTATAGTGTTATTTTTTTTTTAATGACTCATAACATTGCAACATTGCAGGAAATAACGGATATAAATATTTTATTGAATAATTTTCAAATGACGTTTTTGCGTAAAGGCAACAAATTCTTGTAACCTTGCTTCACGTAATTGTATCATACAAACAAAAGTTAAAATGTTTCAAAGTGTTCGCACTTTTACATTTTCACGGGAAGCATTTGTTAAGGATCACGCAATTTGTGTAATATTGTCGACAAAATGTACCTGTGTGTCGAATTTGAGTTAATTCTGAAAATGGTTGGTGATCGCACGCTTCAACTACAAATGGGCCATTGGGGGACCCCTCATTCATCGAATGTATTGTATTCAGTCTGTAGATTACGTTCGACCATAGATATATAAAAATGTAGAATATTATTTTGTAAATTTTACTATATATTAGTTGGCCAACTCTAATCGTATTATTTAGACATTTGTTTAGATGCCATTTCGTGCAATTGTCTGTTAGATTTTATGTATTTCTCCTGTCTTTCATTGTAAAAAGTTAATAAAACACGCAATTTCTTTTGAATATCTGCAATCACTTTTAAAGGAGAAAAGGTAATAAATTTGTAATTTCTAAACGTATTTTTTTGTTTGTTTGTTTAAACTAAAATTATTGAAAAATGCTCCAAACGAGGGCGTTTTCTTGGCGGTGAAATTACAGTACTTGTCCCCGAATTTGCATCCATTCAAATTGAAGTGATTAATTCACCTTGTTTTTATATTTTTAATAAACAATAAATGACGTATTAAATAACTTAAAATCGACACCTGTCAGCTGTCACACATGTAAACATTAAATACCGGAAATCTGGTTTCGAATATGGCAATTTACACTGTGTAAACGTATCTCGCAAGTAGCCAATCAGAGAGCGAATTTTTAAAGTGAGAATTTTAATTTACTTCTTCGTATTTACGAACGTAGTTATAGATACATCTAATAATTTTATATAGTATGAAAATAAACCTTTGATAAGTGATTGATATATTGTGTTTTTATGTATATTTGATTTGATAACGTAACTATATGCTCATACTAAAAGTGTGTTTGTTTTCGTTTTAGGTAAGTGTACTTCCTGTATTCAATTGTTTCAACAGCTACAGAACGATATGTAAGTATCAGTCAGCGTAGATTTGTTTTTAAGTGGACATCTACTAGTTTAAATGTCAGTGATGGTTGTTCCTTCACGCCATATCACAATGACTGACAAGAATCGAGATTTATTGCTCGTTTACTTTGCTAATAATTCATTTTTCGGAAAGAACTTTTGACACAAATAGAACAAAAGAACGGTTTTCGTTACAGATTTTTTTTGTTTGAATTTCTGTTGTCGAAAGTTTGTGAATTCGAAAACTTTCTATATTACAAAATATTGCCAGTTGTTAACAAAAAAACAAGAATAATACATAGTATTTTTTAGCATTTGATGAACAATGACGATAAAATGATTGAATTATTTTTTAATTGTGTATTGTTTTAAAAAAGATATTTGTACAGATATTTAACACATTTTTAGTCTGAAATTATATGTGCGCTAATTTTATGTATAAAAAAATACCAATAAGAGTGACAACAGATATTTAAAGGGCCTTATATAACATCTTACAGATGTCAATGCAATACCTCCATAAATTATTCGTTAAGCTTTGATTTGCTCGGTACCGTAATATGCGGCCGTAATAAGACGTTTTCATGTATGTAAATGGAAATGGTTTTTTTTAAGTGTTTAAGTGTCAAATAAAAACACATCAGAATCATAAGTCATAATAATTGTTACGGTGTTCAGTACGACGATAAACACTTGTTGCAACTTTTTAAACGATATTGTGAAGTACAGTATGACAACAAATAAACGATACCGAAATTGAATGTACTATAGCAATTGCCATGGACATAAAACTGCACAAATGTCATGCTAACTTTTAGCTGAGAATTTTATCTTCAAACCCTTGCAATAAGTTCTTTGAACATGATGCTTACTATCGAGCAAAAATTGAGTTTTCGGTATCCTTTATTTATTGTCATACTGTATATGAAATATTATGTCTCAAATTGTTTGTTGTTGGATTTCTGAGCAAGACGAAATAGTATACGACTACATACTTCAGAATAAACACACTAGCTTTACATCGACATTTATTGCCACAACGACCGTATTTTCCTTACGTTACGTGACGTCAGTATGGCTTTACTACACCGCTACCCTAGAAATCAATTTTTAATAGATATTTATTATTATTTTTTATGCATTTCACAGTTTTCGTAGGAAGGAAAAATTAGGTAATGTTGCAATGTTTTAGGTCAGATATATCTTTCTGCGATTTCTATCTGTTTGATTTTTTTCTGTAATTTTTCTATTAAATAATAAATTAAAATAAATAAATAAATTAAAGCTTGGCGGCGATATCAAAATTAAAAGGAATGATTAAATTGCTACCTGTAGGAGATCATATAGAAATTAAATTTATTTTTCATTAAAACGATCAGAAAAATTAAATCACCTACAAATAATGTGTGGTATGATGATAATTTATTAATAAATATTTTAATGATAAATTCTTTTTAAAATATTTAATAATGTACATAACTCATGAACAGACATACTTATTACTCATCTCTAATAATTTAGTGATTATATATTTTTAACGTGGAAATACGTTACATAAATGTATATATTTACGTTCCCTGTAAATATATATCGGTAATGGCTCTAAAACTCGTACCGTGCAATATCCCAAACATTATAAGTAATCTCGAAATCTTCAACGATATAGGTCTGAATAACATAATAATAGAGGATATTATCCAAGACAAGATCACCGGGTCAGATAAAGCTTTACAAAACTCCGCTCGACAACGGTTCTTGCGTCTTTTAGGGGAGTGGTCCCGTACTTCACATTACGGACACAGAAAGACGTTTAACCTTTGTGCTACAAGAACGAACTGATAATTTGCCTTCAATTAAATGAAAGTTAATGTTCCTTTGAATAATAATATTTTTTAGATGGGAACTCAAATAAGTATTTTGTTTTTTTTTTGAAGCATGTGCATAATCGCTTTAAGATTAAGTAATTTTGAACATTTAATTTATTATCTTATTTAATATACATATCAAACTATCTTCTAGAATCTTATTCATACGATATTTTGTATAATAATGTAAAAATATTTCATATTAAATATTTAAGTTTCTAGAACACATTCTTGCTAAAATTAACCTTAACATTAAGTTCATACTCTACCTAGGCTTTTTAAAAACATTATTGCAGCGATGTAACTATGCATTACAAGTGTTTAACGAAAAATTCTGAATCTTACGATACGGAAATATTATTAACTTTTAACAGTTTTAATTATTGCCTTCCAGTGCAATTTCATTTTCGTTGTTTTTTTAATTTTTGATTTAATTATTTTTATTTTTATATTTATTTATTTACAGAGAGTATAAATAGGGTATTATTGTTTTTTAAGTGAGGGCTTGCAATAAAAAAAAGATATTGTAATCATTTTAAATTTTAATCTTGGCATATCCGCTTTTTAAATGCATAAATAATTCTTTATGTTAGATTGTAGATTGTTCGTTGTTTGTGAAATATAATCGACCTTTTGGAAGTAATAAATTATTTTGAAAGAAAATTTAATAAACCCGCATCTGCTTCCTTACTCCAACAAATTAACATTGACATTTTTACAATTGTTACATTCGTGTCCGTGTCTGTGTAATTTTTTTCATTTCAAACATCGAACGTTTTGATCGCGTGGCATATTTATGCTCGACAACTGGCAGTGGATATAAAGTGCAGACTACACGGGACTAGATGATGAATGTTTGGCCATTGTAGCCCAACTACCCTTTCTGCAAAGAGACGGCACAATATCAATCCATAAATCAGAAGGCGATAGATAAATTTAGCAGGACCATTTGTGAAACTTTTGGCATGTGTGTCCCTTGCCAAAATGCAGCCCGTTTTAACTTTTCAAAGTGTGATTGACGGCGCTGCATTGATGGCCGTATATACGGCGAATATACGGTGCCTCTGCGAGTCAAAGCTGCTGGCTGACTGCAATTGGGTGTATTATGTGGCCCGAAAACCGATAAATTATCGGATTTGCGAGAATGCAATTTTCCCTTGATGTACATCTGACCCAAGAAAAATTGGCAAGCTGATGCTATTTAATATTTCTCATATATTACACGAGCAATAGTAATATTTTTTTCAACTTATTGTTATTTTTGTTCAAATTCTATGATAGAAGTTAAACATATTTGGATTCGAATGTAAATAGTTTTTAAACAAAATAATAAGTAAATTAAAGATCAATCAATATTTAAATAAAATCTAGGAAAATAAACGTCATATGCGCATACATCACGAAAAGTATAAGAAATAAAGATTCATTCTTATGTGTACAGTGTGGTGATAAAGTTTGGAATAAAATTCATAAAAGCGTTCTATAATGTTTTTAAGAAAATTGCTCGGACAGGTCAGTTTTTGTTTTTGAAATGCCGTCTTTTGACGTAAATTTTTTTTGAATGACGTCGTTGGTTTTTTACAATGATTTTATCGTCATTTTTTTTTAAATGACACCCCCTACTTTTTTCTCTTGTTTTTAATAGATCTTCTTACTACTTAAACGGTGATGTAAAAATTTGGTACCTTACATAACCATTTTTTTTTAATAAATTACACCCTTCTTCAGATCTTCAATGGTTATAATTTAGTAAAAATAATAATCGTAAACATTCTAAATTAAAGCAAATAACAGTAATTTATTTATCTAAGACGAAGTGAAACTTTAAGGTGCAATGTTGTCATTATCGATTTTTTTAAATGACAACTCTTATTTTTTTTGCTTTTGATAGACCTCCTTGATGTTTAAATGTTGATTACCGAATTAATTCTTTATGTAAGAACTTTTCTGAAAAAAATAACATTTTTTCTTAAAAATACATAAATTCGTAAACGTCTAACTAAACTGAAAACTAGTTACACTACTCTGGATTAAAAATTTCGGACAGTACTGTTTACTTAACAGTATCATAATCTGATCCATTCCATTACGGATATGGAGTATCTTTCCAAACTCCATAAATCTCAGTAAGAATTTCTTTATGAATTTATTTATATCTTGTATTTTTATTAATAATAATAATAATAATAATAATATACTTTATTGGTGTGTTTCAGTTTATGTCAAAACTTGTTTTTCCTAAACTTTTTTGTGCGGAAATAGTTTGGAGACTAGCGTTATATCAACTCGAAGATATATAAACACTCTGTAACACACTAAAAAAATTTCATATGCTTCGAGGTATGGTTTCTGATTCTGGTCATACATATTGCTGTGTTATTAGTATAGATATAAAAAATAATTATGGTACTTAATGATAAATATTATATAAGTAATATTGTAACGAGATTTTAAATGATAAATCATTTTGAATTGTATTCAGGTGATGGTACGGTATTCTTGTCTTCATCTATAAACTTGTATGTATCACCTATATCATGTCGTATATGATGGTACCTAAAAGAAAGAGAAAGGGTTGTTTATATTAGAACAAATCATATAAGAAACTAATAGATTTTTAGTAGATTATAGATAATGTACCTTCCCTATGAATTTCTTCGCCACGGGTTAAAGTTTGGTGCGAGGAGAAGCTCAAGGAGCTTAGAGATTTCCAAAATAATTTAAATATTCCTTCTAACAGGATGTGTATTTTTATAATAGCCTGTACACTGAAAGACTTTATTTCGAGGATTTGTGGCAGGAATTGGGTCCTCAATCCATTGAAGCCATTTATTCGAGTCCAGAGCAACGGAAGAGTCCTGTCATTGTTCTAACCTGTTGTAATGATGGAAATCAAGACAAACCTAAAAAGAAAAAGAGTAAATAACAGTTTCTTTCATTTTATTTTTTTCATTTTCATTAACTAATATTAAAGATTGTGTCAATGAAGGGTTAATTTAGTTATTTCAACTATGGAGAATCAATTGTTTTAAATTTTCTTTTAAATTAAACAGGAAGACATAACTTTAAGTTTGGAAGCTACATTTAGCATTTTCCATTAAGGCTACATTTAGTGTTTGGAATTTATAATTTTTATTTCGGTCAACGAGGGAGCTATGTACACTTTGGTTTTTGTAGAAACAGTTTTTACTAATGATCTTACCTATAAAAGGTCGAACGCAAAGGAGAAACATCAGTCGTATTGTGACTCACCTTCCGAAAGGAACAAAACCGGGAAGAACAGTTGCCAGTTGGATTGTGCTTCGGAAGTGATCCTCCGAGTGTGTTTGTGCTCCGATTAGAAGTAAGTGAGTGAGGATACTCAACACTTATTGGGTGAGTTGATTTGTAATTGTATTAATCAATTCTATAACACAATTGAATGGTGGTTATAAAAATATTTTTTTAAATTGTTTACTTCCATTGGATGAAAATAGATTCAAACTTTAAAGGATATTTAGGTATGTGACATCCAAAAATTTATTCCTTCATAATTATCGCTCTTTGAGAAAGATCTACTTATTTGATCAAAATATTTTTTTCTGGAATTCCTAGTTATTATCAAAGTTATCATCAATTTACATGTTTTAAACGAAACACTCTGTACTTTATTACATTTTTGGAGTTTCCCTAAAATTCCAACCCTACTTCATTCATATAGCATTGCCTACACCTGGAATTAATAGTTTTTTAAATATTTGATTTTTTTGAAAATTTTATTTAATATAATCAATATATTAATAACTTATTTGATACTTCTAATTTTCTTTGTTTTGTTCAAGTTATAAAATTTGTTATATTCCCCATCAATAAATAAAGCGTTTGACGATTTACTGTCAGTGTGTACGTGAAACAGTTTCAAAATTTAACGTGGAAAACATAAATAAAAATACATAATATTTCATCCAAAACAATGTAGTTAATGCCAACTTACAGTCGTTATAATAGGATATTCCAGAAGTCGAAAATATTATAATCTAATAGAGATAGACAGATACAATAGTAGTAGAGCTTAAAGTCCATAAACGTTAACGAACAATTTCGCCGAATCTTCCTGTATAACATAAATTGATTTAATCCAAATTACAGTAAAAGATGCAATTAAATTTTACTTTGCACGAACCGATCATAAAATTCATTCTTTAATAATTCGAGTTTTGGCTAGATTGGTTGCAAAAAGGCTAAAAAACTGAACACACACGCCCGATGACTAATGGTGTGTCATAATGAGTACAACATTTTTCAATCAATGTCGTAAATAAAATATGTCATAGATCAGGTACATGATATGCACGTCAACATATTTATCCCAATCAAATAATTGCACGAATCGTTGGAAACGCTCAATCATAATTTAAAATTTACATCTTGTCAGTCAGTCCTGTCTGTCGCTGCCGAGTCGCGAATTTAAAATGCGAAATATTAATTATACAACGGACTATATCTAGAGCGATGACTCCAAAGTCTCTGATATTTATTGCGGACAGTTGGCTTTAAGTCTAATATTTCATGTCAATGGTTTCGCGAGATTAACGCTTCTCTCTCTTCTCTCCATTTCAAATAAATTTGCATAACTTTCGTTTAATTTTTGACAGTCTGCGCGCGTATATTTTAACGTTTTATAAACGGCAAAATGTGCACGTCTGTCTGTCTCACGATGGCAGTCACCCCATTACATACTTTTTGCACATGCACAAGCGTTAACAACATATTTGCGTTTTATTCAAATTAACCTAAAATGTTGCTCTTAAATTATGATCTCTTTTCTACAAAATAATCTTGATAAATGTTTAATATCGAAAGACATATATCGAATTTAAATATTCATTCAATCATTTCGTTGGATATATATATATCTTGCAAACATCTTTATAAAAGTTCTTTGTAAACATAATAACAATTATTTATCAAAGTAATTATATTATTGAATATTCATGTGATGAATTTAAAATTCAAATATATTATTTATGTTCCAAATATTCATAACAAGAGTATTATGATTACTTTATAACGTTAAAATTCATGAATGGAAAATTATACTAAAACGAATACCAATAGAAGTAAATTAAATCTACTGGTAATTCCTGTTTAGACGAAATTCTACATGTACTGATTAAAATTAATGCAACGTCCTCCAGTTGTGTATGTTCTCGTTGCCAAGGGAGCCGTGGAATTAATTTTTCGTATCCTTAGTGTTACATTGGTGTATTGGTCAGTTACAAAAGGTATACTGACTTTTCTTAAGTAAATAATACACTAACAATGTTGTTTACTCGTTGCATTAAAATATTTCAATAAATAAGACGAAATCTCTTATTTGAACGCAGAATATAATAATACAAATTCTAGGAATCAATTTTCATTATTTTACACAAGTTAATTGCAATATATTATACGGGCTGTCCCCGAAAGGTCTGTACAAAATAATAACACATATTCCTGAGGCCAAAATAGGACGATTTAACTTACTTACAACTTACCTCTATTCAAAGATACTTCGTTTATCCGCTAGAGGGATGTAAATGTCCTGAAAAGAAATCGTTTTTTCGAGAAAACTCTAACGCTTATCGCGATTGGGACCAAATTTGGTATGTGGATTTGTACTAAAAGAAAGCATTTATTTTCTCTTCTGCGTGTTGTTTAAGTGGTCAAAAAATGGTCATCCACATCTTAAGAAGCTCATAATTTTTTTGTTATTATATGAATACTTTTGCTGATAGACACATAAGTTACCTACATTTCTTGTCTCTTGCTCCATTTCTTCATTTCTCATAGTTTAGGCAGAAAAAAATAATAACCCTCAACACGAACTAAAAATTTTAATTAAATCAACGAAAAAATTCACAACAAATGTTCGAGAATATACCGCCTTCTGCATGATTGCTAAGATTAACACGTCGTAAAAAATTGAACTTCTTCTCATCATTTCGACATCGTTTCTTAGAGTGTCTACTGCATTTTGGATGCGTTGCCATAATTCCTGCAGTAGACACTAAAAAACGATGTCGAAATGATGAGAAGGGTCCAGTTCAAATTTTTACGACGTGTTAATCTTTGCATTCATGCAGAAGGCGGTATATTCGAACATTTGTTGTGAATTT
>JAFFZR010024619.1:0-11368 GCA_018397195.1 Lethrus apterus | reverse complement strand
TGAATCGTTGATGGAACGAGGAATATCTTGGAATGAGGGGATGAAGATGGCGAAAAATAAAAAAGAATGGGCAACATTTATTTATTCATAATATTATTGTGACCAAATATGTATTGTAATCTTGTAATTAGTACCTTGACACCTTAGGGTAATTTAAGGTTTTTGATTAATAATAATAAAAAAAATTCAAAGTATAAATAACGAATTAATAAATGGAAGTTAAACACACGAACCCAATAAAATAGAAATACATACGTTTGTTTGCTTGTGTATATGTGTATGGAAACGTGAGGCAACCACATTCTTAACATTTTTTTATGATCCCCTGCGCATCGGGTCCAGCAAGAGGTATACGGTATATTAATTTGATTTTATTTTATTATGACGTGGCTCTATAAATTCAGATGTGGTTCCTTAAAAAAATGGAAGCCCAAGAAGAGAGACGGCGCCAGACGATCGGCGCCAATCAACATGCATCATAATGTATTTTTATATTTGATTATTGCATTTTTTCCCTGCGCAGACCGTCTCATTAATAAATGTCGTTGTTTGTGGTACTGCGACAACTCGTTAATTGAACGAAATAATTATCGTTGCTAGGGTTTTTAACGAGGGGGTTTATCGCCGTTCGTTTTCATTAAATTACCATAATTTATTTACAGAGATTTGTAATGAATATCGGGTATTGAAGAAATCTCTACAGACTTTTTTTATTCCTTTTTAAATCGTCGTATTTTTCCAATTTATTTAAAATTCAGGATAATCAAACAACTAATTTGTGTGTAGTTTAAAATTTCCGCAAAAACGGGGGTTCTATTTTCGATAAAATTTACTCGTGGATTTTGGTACGGGTCGCAAATTTGTTTTTCAACCTTAAAGCAATCTGGAGCATCTAATTTGCTTTTATTTATCATAATGTTTATTTCTCACATATTTTTTTTTAGCCATAATCGGTCATAAAATCTCCAATAAGCACCAAGTATTAAAAAAAGTTTTTTGCATATTTTTATTGGCTTCGTCACACACAGTTTTTCAAACAAAGAACGCACTGTGTAACAATTATAATTGGCTGAAATCGCGGATTAAAATTATTAATTTAAAATCGAAAATATTATTTAAATTGCATTTCAACTTGGTATTTTAATCCATTTATTTTTACAATTTTTTAAAATTTAGTTGACTTTCAATTTTTTTTAATTTTTTTTTTCGCTCTAGGGAATGCACTTTCGTTCTTTTTTATCGTGTAGTCTATTTTGACTTTCGTTAAAGCAACTTTTAACAAAAATGTCAATTGTCATTTTTGCCAACCCTTTGATTCTATTAACCATTTTCCTATTCTTCACCATAATACCATACCATAAGGTTGGTATTTTAAAATTAAAGAGCAAAATATAATAATCAGAATAATGACATTTACCCATTTGGCAAATAGCGGCGCTATCTGAAGGATATGCGGTGGAAAAGAAAAAGATGATTGCTGGATTCTGGTGTGGATATGAAGAAAGGACCAAAAAACACAGGATGGACTTAGAGGACAGAAAATAGGATTCTTTGAAAAGTAAAATGGAAGAAGAATGGAGGAAGAAAGAAGACAGGAAAAAGTGCAATTTGTAGGCTGACGAAAGGGGCGAGGGTTGAAGTTCAAGAACAATCAATGAAAACAAGGAAATTTAATAAAAAATTATTCTATTTTTTTTGCTCATTTTACTCATATTGACGTGATACTTGGTATGCGATTTGGTTTCTAAAAGAATATATTATTATTATGTTTTTGTCTTCGAATTATCAACTTCTTTGAGATTTGTGTATGAGTTTTATTTATATATTTTTTTCTTTTTTCTTCTTTCTTTTTATGATTTTAAGGAAAATCAGCTCGACTGTTAGCAATCCTACTGCATTACAAATTTTTGATCAACAACGTCTGCTGATCAGTAAACGGTATTATCATCATTATTATTATTATTTTCTTCAGAACAACATTAACTTTATTTTCCAGTTCCTCAACTCTTTATAGCTTGCCGTGTTCTTAGCAAAAATCTTAATGACAAATATGTCTTATCTGTCCAGCAATCACCTTAACCAACATGAACGTATTGGAAAAAATGTTCTTCCCAAATAAAATATTAATTTGTATAACTAGAAGGTTAACGTTAAACAAATTGTGTAAAAGGTCCAAGGAACATGTTAGATTTCTTGAACAAATTTAAGGGGTAGGCTAGGTCATACATAAAAGGTACAAAAGACACCCAAGAAAAAAAAACGATGTCGTTTTTCCATGTCCTATTAGCTTATAATTTATGTAACTCTTAAGGCCTTTTTTGTTTGTTTGTTGGAAGTAGTAAGCTTATAAATAATTTCTAAGTTTTCGGAAAGATGAACAACTTATGGTCTTTCATCGCCTTTATATGACCAAAATAATTCAAGGATAATTTGGATAGGCGAAGATTTTCCAAATAGGGTTTAATGAGTTTTCATAAGTTTACTTATTAGACGTCTAAGCCGTACAAAAGTTTTCGATTTTGATCCTTAACCTTTGAAAAAGTCGTGGGTTTTCCGTTTTTCAAATTTTTAGGGGAAAACTAAAGAAAATTGTCGATCGATGCTTTTCCATTTAAACCAAAAATTGTGGATTTAAAATAAATCTTACCATAACTAGCAGAAAATATCGTAAAATTAATATTGGGACAATTTTTTGCCATTTTATTGTTATGTTATGTTTTCGATTTCTTGAACCATTTATCTTTGTTTGTAATCGCGACCTTCAGTATTGTTGAAACATCAACTCTTCATAAACGATTAGATTTAATTAGCATCGATAGACTACTTTAAATATAATTAACGAAATTTGCTCAGTGAGGAATCTTCTCGATTAGGTGGCGTTCACATCACGTTGTTAATTTATCTTCGAGTTGAGTGGTTTCGCGAGAAACGCTGATTTAATGTAATTAAAGTATGAATTAATACTTCCGTAATTTGCCGATGTCGATAATTCAGACTTTCCAAATGGAAAACCGGCCGCTCGTCACTGCGAATCCAATTATACGTCGGGCTATAATGGTGGTGGGGGGATAATAAACAACGCCATGGTTAAGTGCGCAAACCAGTAAAAGTGGTTAATTTTAAATGCCGATGTGATTTACAGTGCAGTTGCATAATGTTGGCCGGTTCGCCGCAATCGATCAGGTTAATTAGAAACTGAACCATACGGAACCCCCGTCGGGGTTACACCCAGACTCCGGCAGCGAATTGTGCCCCCCACCCCCTGCGATCGTCCCATACGCACGTCACACACACAGCACGCGTCTGACCATAATTAGTGGAATATGTTAATATCTACATTCCAAACATTGTTTTCCTGCTGAATCTTTTGTTTTGTTTATCGATGATGTTTTTGGAACATTTTCGATGTGTGCTTTCGATTTCAAACTGTGTATTGATAAAAATACTTTGATATCTGATCATTAATCAACTACACGTTTGGTAAACTCCTTTATGAAGAATCCAGGCTCTGTGTAGCTCTGCAATTGATTCTTCTACTGGGAAAGAAAAAAAATAATACAAATTTTTAAATAAAAAAGTTTATAACCTAAAAAATATTTAACAAGTGGAATAGACAAAAAATACTTGAATGAAAAGGTAAGTTCATAAAGGATGGAACTTATTCAGTTCAGTTTTCCAATGGAGGCTTTCGCGGTCCTTGCCCATTGATATATTTGAGTTAGGCTGGGTTGGTTGTTTCCTGATTTCATACATGTTTCTTTGGTTTGCTCCCCTGAACTTAAGTCTTTAGTTGCAATACGACATCAGCCAATCTGTAGGCCTTTGATGAAAGCTGATGAAAGAAACACAAATAAAAGCGATCCAATAAGTTTTTCATCAAACTTGTTGCGGAAAATTTGAAGAATTGTAATGAATTGTAATTTTTTAAAATTTACAATACAGACAGTTAGTTGATTGGCTTTTGTGTGTGTTTGTTTCGTCAGCTTTCATCAAAGGCCTACAGATTGACTGATGTTGTCTTGCAACTGAAGACTTAAGTTCAGGGGAGCAAACCCAAGAAATATTACATCTATGAAATCTATGAAAACAACCAACCCAACCTAACTCAGATATGTCAATGGGCAAGGATGGCGACAGCCTCCTGTGGAGAATTGAACTGAATAAGTTCCTTCCTTTATTCATTCAAATAATAAATTGTCTATTCCACTTGTTAAATAACAATTTTTTAGGTTATAAACTTTTTTATTTAAACATTTGATTTTTAATACATATACGTATTTTTTTCTTTTCCAATAGAAGAATCAATTGCAAAGCAACACAGAGCCTGGATTCTTCATTAGAAAAAAGGAGTTTACCAAACGTGCAGTTTATTTATTTTTAGACTTCATCATTTATTCAAACTTTTCCCCTTTTTTTAATTTTCACAATTAAATCGCCATTCTGTTATTGAATTACTTCCTCCAATTTTCTTCCAAATCCAAGATGGCTTTGATTGAAATAATAAATAAATCTTAAAAACATAAAATCTGTTCAAGTATCTCCTTCAAGAAAACTGGTTTGAAATGAAAGAGTTTTTCTAAAATAGATAGGGTTGGATTGGAAAAGATTTGAATTCGATGGCTTTTGACTGGAAAAAAATATGTTGTTCAATTTCGATTGGGTTGGATTATTTTATTTTTTTTTTTTGATTTTCAAAATTTTGTTGGGTTTTCATGGGTTTTTTAGAAGAATTATGTTTCATCATTTATTCAAACTTGTCCCTTTTTTTCAATTTTCATAATTAAATCGCCATTCTTTTATTTAGTTACTTAAAATTTTCTTCCAAATCCAAGATGGCTTTGATTGAAATAACAAAACCAAATGAAAATAAATGTTCAAAACGTAAAATGTGTTCAAATATCTCCTTCAAGAACATTGGTTTGAAATTAAAGCCTTTTTCTAAAATAGATAGGATTGGATTGGATAAGATTTGAATTCGATGGCTTTTGACTGGAAAATATGGTTCAATTTTGATTTTGATTGATTCGCCCAATTTCATTGGGTTTTCCTGTTTTTTTTTTTAGAAAAATGGGATGAATGGGACATTTTGGAATTATGCAGGTTTGGTTTGTATAAATTTTCTAAACATTTTCTTTCATAGAATTTTTTTGGGAATTATGGACGGGATTGGATTAGGTGGTAATTTAAAAATATTGCATGGTTAGATTGGCCTGTACTTGAAATAGTTTCGTTGAATTCTTTGTTTAATAATTTGTTGTCTATTTGGATAGAATGGGATAGTTTAGATTTACTGTTATAATTTTAGGTTTCTCTTCTTTGGAAAAGACGACAAATAAATCTCCACAAATTCCATAACAAAAATTTCATCCAAAATCAACGAAAAATATGAATGGCATCGCGATGAAAACACAACATAAACATAGTGCGACAACCAACGACCATTGAATGAACAAAACTATAAAACTCATTGAGTACGGGTCCGGCGATCGTTTTATTGTCATTTTTCGTGTGTCTGTACACGTCCCCAGTAAAATATGACATGAGCATTCGAAAGTCTGGAATGTGGACTGGCGTCTCGGACGTTCATAACAGCTTGCGCTAACGCTATCTCCCGGCAATCAAATGAGTTATTAAGCGGTAAATTTATGGACGATGTCGCATTCGGAGATGAATTTCCAAACTGTTCGGTTTCAAAATTTTAAAATTGTGATTCTAAAATAAATTTTGTTTTAAAACAAATTAATATAAAATATTTTTATATTAAAAAAAAAAAAAAAAAAAAAAAAAAATATGTATCCGACTCGGACTGATAATTAGTATAATCTAATAAGTATCCTCGTTATTAGTTGGCTTCCACACGCCCACAAACCCGCAGGTTCTCCGCCAACAATATCCAACTCGGGATAAATTGAAACGCTACAGGAACCATAAATAACCTGCGGAATTTAAAACTACACATTTCATGGCTTATTATAATGGGCAGAACTGTATTTAAGACGTTTAAGCGTTTTAAACGAACCCACTGTCTTTATTTGCATCTCGTTTCTTGATGTATTATCATTGGTTTTCAATTTTATTTTTCGTTTTTCACACACACGGACGAATTCAACTCTATGTTAATTATACTATTTGTTAGAATTGTTCTGTTTTTTTTATCAGTGTAAGATTCAAGAATATTTGATAAAAAGTCCAAGACAAAATTTTTATTTTGATAAAATATATAAAAAAATAGGAAAATTCAAAATAAATTACTCACAAAAAACTTCTTAATTTTTTTTTGGTCAAACCCAATACCTTATTATGTTTCCTCGATTGAAAGCATACTACAAATTAATATAAAAAATTTAAAAGCTTAAAAATTGGGCAATATTAAGTCTTAATCGTTAAAACATTAACAGAAAGAGAATACTTCAGTAAAAACAACAATTTTCTGAACAAACGTTCAGAAGAAGTGTAAGTTCCATTAAAAAGAATTGCACAAATTTTTGAATTACAATATACCACTTTTCTCAGTTCCCGAAAGAATTGAAAACCTTTTCAGGATAAACATTTTCAATTTTCCAAAAATTGACATTTAAAAAATTGCAATTACCTATTTATGAGTTTCGTTTATAATAAGTTGGGTTGGGTTTAATTCGACTTTGGAATATTTTGTTTCTTTTGAATTTCTCATCCACTTTTACAATTATTTTATTTTTTGAACAATTTAATTGTTTTAAAAAACTTTCAATAATAATAGCATTATGATTATAAAAAAATATAAAGTCCAAACTTCATAAGATTTTTTTTTTTAAATTGGAGATGTTTTAATTAGAAAAATCGTATAATATGATAACAAATGAAAACAGATTCCCGTTATGTCAAATATACGAACACATCGCCCTTTTTGGATACGAAAGTGGTCCGATTTCGACTTTGATTGCCTTTATTCGATGCCGAATGTCATCCATCTTCGGTGCGTCCAAAGCAATTGTGTAAATTTCATTCGGACAAAAAGCCGCCTTGAAACTCTTTCGCCGTTGTTCGCTTGTTTTTTTTTCTTTTTTCATCAGAGTCATCAGACTTATTCGTCGTTGCATTTGGTTTTCGTAAACTATCCGATTCGACACAACGTGTGCGTTTATAAGCGGATGTGTATTTTGAAACGTTGCGCATTCGAAAAAAAAAACCGTTCGCTTAAGACAGAAAACAGAAGCGCATCGCGCCCGAAGAACCGCGCTCCTAAAACAACCGAAATAACCGCGAGCTGCACGTGTCAGGTGTGTGTGTGTTTTATGTATATTTTGTGTGCGTTTCTTGTTTACATACTTCGATAGTTTTTATATCAAATAGAGAATTTGGATTTATTTCGAGTTTATTACAAAAAGCTTGGTATTTTGTCATTTACAACGTGGAAGCATGTTTCCGAAAAATATCGACAACATTTTTATTGGGAGCTTTTGAAGCTTCATGAATTCTTGCTTTTAACGACCAAGATTTATCCACAATTTTTATATAGATCAGTCTTCCTTTATATTGTCATTTATTGATTTCATTTTAAAATTTTCTCTCTGTGTTCTGTTTCTTATTCTATCTAATTTAGTTTTATTCCTTTTTCTTTTCTTTGAAGTTTCTTCCACATCCTTCTGCAATCGTTCTCAAAAAAAGTCCTATAATTTCGTATTTGTAATAAAATGCATTGGAGGTACGTTTTATTATGTAAATTAGATTCAATCGAGCTCCCGATATATCAAAAAATATTTGTAAGATAATTACAAAATTTTGCAAATAAGTCCGGACACAATCAACTAAGTAAAATTGATGATGTTCAAGTTCGAAAAGGAATAAATTATTGGGCAGGTCCGAGACAAGGCGGTTGGGAGAGGTCAGGTCAGAATAGGAATGCAACTCATTACCATTATCATTTCATTAACCAATCCCAATCATTTATAATGCTGTCACTCGGCGGGTCCGCGTCATGTTCTACTCAGTAAATGCTCCCCATTGTTCTTCATGTGCACGCACACGTCACATTGGTTTTTTTTTTCTTTTCTAAGCACAAAAATTTGCAATTTACACCGATAAGCTGATCGTGACCACATATTAATCTACCCTAGTCGGGTTTCTTTTGTTATCTAATTTAAAACTACGGTTTGTGGTGAGATAGCAATCGTTTCGAGCGGACACGTGCGAGACCACACCTGGCCAAATTCTTACCACAAAAATTCCAAAAATTGATGTAAAACCCTCGTCGGTTTTTATCTGATGTTGGATCGTTACCATCCCTCACAGATTGCCTATCTAAAAATTATGTTGATCGGTTTAAAAATTTAAATTTTAATACATTTAAGAAAATTGTTTTGTTTAAAAAATTTTTGTAATCAACTTGGTAACCAATCCAAGCTACACCAATCTAATCTAAAACAATAAAATTCAATCTAAAACAATAAAATTCAAACAAGCCCACAAAACAATTTTCTTGTCATGTAAGTAGCCGGTTCACCAATCAGTTTCATTTGTTTGTTTTCGCATTAAACGTTGCTCGAAGACACGTCGAGCGCCAAATTAAGGAGCAGTGCAAACTTATGATCGTAGATGGAGCTCACTTTGATCTCGAAATACACTTAATACCCGCTGAGAAGCGCGAGGGTTATTATTATCGGGAGGGGCCGCTAAGATCCATAATGCGTTGCGAAAGTGCAAAATAAATAATAATGTGTTCCTATTTATGGAATCGTTTTACGCGCCGGAGAGAAAATGTCGACGGGAAACAACATCAACGCCAAAAAATCATTTTTATTAAAACCATTTATAAATTATTATTAAAAATATTTAGAAAAAATTGAATTTATACCAAAAAAAACTCATAATCCCATGTTGAAAATAACAAGCATTTCTAAAGAATCACACGTTTTCATTTTTTTTTTTTTTATCACCTCGCTTACTTGATTAATTTCGCCTTTTATTCAATGTGGAGTCGGCAATTTATGATTTTTAGAAAAAAAAAGATATATACTATACAGGATCTTACAAAAAAGAGGAACACTCAATAACTTTATTATTTTGAGTTTTACAAAAAAACGTTGAAATAGTTTTTTGTTTAAGAACATGCGCGCTGTTTGGCGGCACCTTCGATTGGTTTTCCCAATTTCCGGTTAAACCGGAATTTTTTTATCATCGCTTACTTGATTAATTTCGCCTTTTATTCAATGTGGAGTCGGCAATTTATGATTTAAAAAAAAAAAAGATATATATTATACAGGATCTTACAAAAAAGAGGAACCTCAATAACTTTATTATTTTGAGTTTTACAAAAAAACGTTGAAATAATTTTTTGTTTAAGAACATGCGCGCTGTTTGGCGGCACCTTCGATTGGTTTTCCCAATTTCCGGTTAAACCGGAAACTGACACAACTTTGGTTTTTCAAACGACAATCTGTATATTTTTTTTACATTTTTTGATTCGTTACATTTTTTACTTTCTGAGCGTATCAAATTGTATGTGTGTTTTATAAGAAAATTTTGCTGTAAATCTCAAAAAAATATTTCGAAGTGTTCAAGAAAGCTATTTAAAAAAACCAAAATATCTATTGCCATGAAAACAAATTTCTTTAAGTATTTGACATCTGTCACTTCTTCAGAGTTTCTTTATTAATTAATTAACAATAGATCCACTTTTTCACTATTATTCTTTTTTATTATACAAACAGAGATAACAAATATTATTGTTATGTATAATCAATTTCGTAGAATGTTTTCAAACTACATGTAAACAAACTCTGACAGAAGTGACAGACGTCAAATATTTAAAGAAATTTGTTTTCATGGCAACAGATATTTTATTTTTTAAATAGTTGTCTTGAACACTTCGAAATATTTTTTTTGAGATTTACACCAAAATTTTGTTTCCGTTGTTCGCTTATTTTTTTTCTTTTCTGATCAGAGTCATCAGACTTATTCGTTGCATTTGGTTTTCGTAAACTATCGGATTCGATACAACGTGTGGCTTTATAAGCGGATGTGTATTTTGAAACGTCAAATACTTAAAGAAATTTGTTTTCATGACAAGAGATATTTTGTTTTTTAAATAGTTGTCTTGAACACTTCGAAATTTTTTTTTTGAGATTTACACCAAAATTTTCTTATATCCATAAAATTTGGTACGTGCAGAAAGTAAAAAATGTAACAAATCAAAAAATGTCAAAAAATATACAGAGTGTCATTTAAAAAACCAAAATTGTGTCCGTTTCCGGTTTAACCGGAAATTGGAAAAACCAATTGAAGGTGCCGCCAAACAGCGCATATGTTCTTAAACAAAAAACTATTTAATCTTTTTTTTGTAAAATTACAAATAATAAAGTTATTGAGTGTTCCATATTTTTTGTAAGACCCTATGTATTCATCCAGTTTGTTTTCTAGACGACCGATTGTTTGCGTAAATTGTAACGGTAGCCCACTATACAGATAAAAAGCCCATACGACAACTGTCACCCGTCAATCAGAGTGGTTTGTTCGGACCACCCACTCGTTCTATCCTCGGTCACTCAAAATTCTGCCGCCTTCAGACAATATATCATTTAGAGTTGTTTCTCTTTTGTCGAATGCAAACCTTTTTTTCTGGCGCAAACAAAGCCTTCGCTGTGTTTCCGAATTCGAACAGAAAAGTGCATTCTTCATTAACAATGACTGTAATCTTTCTTGTTAATTAAAATTTAAAAAAAATTGGCTCCAAATCGACGATTGGCGTTGTGTGACGAATTTCAATATGTGCAAATCGTTTGTCGCATTACCGCATGAATTATGTGTGGGGTGGTTCGTTTTGTTAAAGTCAAGGAGCGTGCGATCGTCGTGATTGTGTATGTGTTATTGCGTTGGGGTGGCGCCACAGTTCCTTCCGACTCATTAACCCCCCATTCACCCCCATAACACACACTAGACGTTGCCAGCGACATACTCAATTCGATAGCCGTGATTTCATAAAACTAACGAAGAGGTGGATGGAGATGTGTGATTTGAAAAGAAAATTGTATGTGGAAATATACTTACTGATAATGTTGTGTGAAAATGCAAGGAAACCTTGAAACAAAATTACTTTAGAAGAAGAACATGGAATAATAGAATTGAATGAAAATATAAGGAAATTATTGGAAAAAATATTAAACTAATTTGCAAATGAAGATAATTTGGAAAATAAATGGAAACTAATACCCAAATTTATTTGAAATGTTAAATTCATTCGCAAACCAATTCAGTTCAATTTTATTTGTATTTTTTAAAGAATGTGTAAACCATTTCAAACTGAATTGTTGTGACGATTTAACAAAAAAAAATCATCAATCATATCTTGGTGTCCAACCCAATTTACTTAAAAAACACCTGACAGTTTTTT